>CM021743.1:4843292-4961390 GCA_011075105.1 Heteronetta atricapilla | reverse complement strand
TGCCTTCATTGACTGCCTTTCTCTAGTCTACATTTCTTATTAAACCATGACACAGTAGTGTGAGTTCCAGTTTCAGAGAGGTGGACAATTCCCTGATGGGTAGAGGTTTTCCAGGTGCTAATTTAAAGTGTTGCTGACAAGGTGGTGAAATAAAAACATACCTACATGCAGATACATAGACACTCACCACAAGGATTCAACTGTGGCAGAAACTTGGGGGAGCCAGTGTCCAATCTTGATGGGGGTCAAGAGCAGTTTGGCTTTCTGAATCATGTTTTGCCCTGGGCACTGCAGCAGGAAAGCTTAGTAAATTGCCAGCCCACCTCCGAGTGGGATGCATGGAGATGCCTTCATCCACTTATGTGGAGCCCAGATAAAGCTGTCTGGAGCGTCTCTCTGCAGGCTGTGTGCACAGCTGATAGCACAAGGATTGAGGATGGGAGCCTGAGCCTGGTACACCACCATGTCTCAGAACAGCACTTTTATTCTTAGTGTAGAAAGTTAATTGAAGTGTCCCACTGAAATTTCTGCTCCGGTCTTTTGCCTGGCCTGAATATGCTCATGAAATGTTGCACAGTCTGTTTTACATGACCACTTTATCAGGTGAAAAAACGTTGCTCTGGCAGCTTGCCGCTTGCAGTTAGCAGTATTTTGTTTGATGTTCTGTGGTACCAGCACAATTGCTGTAACCATTTTCTGTTCAGGGTGTTAATGTGGTTGCTTGGGTTGGAGGCATACAGATGGTTTGCAGTACCACTTGTTGGGATCAGCCAGAACACCAATGAGACATTACTCCCAAAAGGAAAGGAAGACATGCAAAAACTCACAGGTCTAGAATACCTATCTTTATATTAGGACTTAGAATGCGTGGCCTCTGGCACCCTCGTATCTTTTGTGAGAACATGCCAGTTAGCAATTCAGTGCTCAGATTTTTTGCTGTTCCTGAGCCTCGTTCAACTGTACTTGAAGTAGCATTAAAAATATAGTTATAAAATGAATTTATTTTGAATGACAAAAACTCTGTATAAGTAATCTTATTTGAAGAAGGTAACCAAGGGGGGGGGGGGGGAAGCCTCATGCCAAAATATCCCATGATTCTTCAAGAAAACGAAACATAACTAAGAATTGAGTTATAACCTATTGTGTCTTTAATCCCTGCTTAACATTTCAATAAAAAGAACATTGCCCTATTGAGAAATTAAATGCTCTATATTTACATTTTCTTTAGCAAATGAGAATGAATGAAGTCATTGCACTGCATTCTCTTTTGCTTGGCTGACATTTGATTTCACACTCTTTAGTCAACTCTCAAGTTGTATTTTCCATAATAAAAAGAGATTTGTTTTCCCTTGCATGTTAAAAACCTGTTGCTTCCCTTGTATCATCAGCCAAGTGTGGTGGTGGATTTTTTTTTTTTTTTTTTTTTTTTACTTTTTAATATCTGTTCTTTGTTGTTTGTTGGTGGTGATAGGTTTTTTTTGCTTTACAGATTCTTCAGACAAGCTTTTTTATTTTTGTGTAAGGTGGTACTTTTATAGAATCTTGTGTCAGAACTGCACATTGAATGGGGTTATTTGAGAGATTAAAACTGTCATTTAAAAATTATCAGAGCACAAAGCAATCATAAGCAGATGTTCTAAAGCACTTTGATCTCTATCATGCCAAGAAGTTTGTTAGTGGTGATCCAGGTAAGGTCTCTGAGAGGCCTGTGATGCAGTTTTGAAATAGTTTGGAGTCCAGTTCTGCGTTTACAGCATCAGAATCTGGGAGGCAACTGGATTTTGGGCTGGGAAACCCCACCCAGTTCTTTTTTAGCTTTTTTTCTTCTGCTCCAAGGAAGTGTTTTCAGTCAGTTCTTATGTTGTGGGGATCTTCCACCTACTGTTGCAGATCACAACTTTCAGAACTGGGGCAGGCACAACAGTACACTGCCAAAACTTTCTTCATCTTTTTTTTTTTTTTTTTTTTTTTTTTTTTGGTGTGTGTGTGTGAAATAGTATACTGCTGAACATCAGATGAGCATGTTAATTCTTAGGGTGTACCAAATATACCATCTGCAAGATCCTTAATTTGATATTTGAATGGTAAAGAGGCCAGAAGTGGAAGCCCTTAATCCTACTCTAAGAACTGTTAATGCCTGTTGACATAGATGAGCATGGAGGGTTCTCAGCAGCACGAAGCAGAACAACACTGTAGCCAGAGGCCAACTTTAAGCAACTTTATTCTATCCCTACTTACGTACCAATCCTGGAATTTGGACAGAAGCTTGTTGTTGTTATTTCATAAAACCTGCTTAAGGAGGAGGCTTCATTGCTTCTGACTGATTTACTCTTCATGCCTACCATCATCACAAGGGCTTCAGCAAGCTGTTCCCATAACTGAGCTTGGGTGATTTCAGAACATTTTATCATTGTTTCCTCTGGTGAACCAGGGCCACAATATTCTTAGCCTCTTTGGAGGAACTTCACACAGAGTAAATAATTCATCATTGCAGAATCATTTTTTTTTCCCCTCTGACAGAAAGTTACATTTGTCCTATTCTTAGAAATTACATGAAGAGGCTAAATTTGTGGAGATTTTAATAGAAGCATAAAAAGGAAGGAATAGATCCGAAAACCAGTATTCACACTCAAGAAGAACGGTACTTTTTACATTTCATGAAGTTAGATGCTGTAAGGTGTATTGAGAATTGAGTACGAAATGTCTTCCTCTGTGTTCATTTGTTTTAGACTATAAAAATCCATCCTTTCGTATTAATTTGCGTAGTGTAAACTAAAATATGCTGATATCGTTGTCAAGTCCAATAAATTGATTTCCTTCAGTGAATCAGTATTTTTACACAGTAGGAGGGATTATATGATGTGGGTCCTGTTTTCATGGTGAAAGTTCATGCAGTCATGCATTTTTATAGACCTCACATGCAGAAATACAAGAACTGAAAATGAAATGTTAGTGCTAGTCTTTGGACAGAGTCCTCAGAGCAACAGAGAAACAAAAGTGTAATATAACAAGCTTAAGGCCAAGCAGCTGAACTGTTCTGTTTTTCAGAGCCTATTGGAAAATCTGGAAGGACTGGGAGGAGATGCCCAAAGTACACTCAACATCAAAAGAGCTGTAAACTGCTTATACTTACAGCAGTTAAAGAGCAGCTGAAAAAGCACCTGCTTGGTGGCTGTGGACTTCTTTGGCTTATTTCAGTAGTGTTTGGCCAGATGAGTGTCTTCTTGTCCAATATATATAAATATTTACATTTAAATATTATTTTTTTAAATATGTGTATAATATCCAGGACTCTAACTGAATAGCAATGGTGTCTTAGCACAGATGAAACTATCTGTGCAGTGCAGATGTACTCTTGTGACAAATACTGGCTGAAATTATCACAGTGCCTTTTTTTTATTATTATTATTTTTCTGACCTCTTCCTGCTGTCATGGTTTGAATGGAATGAGTAGGGGATATACATATGAGGTACTGTGTTTAAGTAGGAAGTTTTTCTGTGAGATGTTTTTTTCAAAAGAAGCACTGTTTCCCTGGGTCATTCTCTGTGGTCATCCTGCAGACGCTTCCTCTGGAGAGCCTTGTAGCCAAATGGAGTAGCAAGGTCTGATGTCAGCTCCTCGCTCCACAACACAATTACCTGCTTCTCCTTCCTCCAAATATTACTTTTGAATGATGTAATGGAATATGTAATTTTATGGTTTTGATAGAAATGAAGAAAGTAATTGCTGAGTCTGAGTTAAGAGATTAAGTGTAAGATGTTCAAGGCTCCTGATTTGTTTATTTTTAAGAGAAATTTTCTAATTGTTCAGATAGTGCTGTGAATTATTGTGTCTCTCTGAATCCAAGGCAGGAGACTGGAAACATGGGCATTCAGAGCAAAGAAAAACAGCGAGCAGTCGGTCAGCAGAAGATGACAGAAAAGGAGGGTTTGGCAGAGCTGGTGTAGCTGCAGTTTGCAAGGCAGTAGCATTAGGGCATGCTCACTATTTCAGCGGGCTTTGAAATGAGTTCTGCCTTTTCTTTCCTTGTTTTTTTCCTTTGATCACTCCCTGGAATTTGGGATCCATATTCTGATCTCTAGACAGAAACCCTTTGCTGTTTTTGCATTGCATGAAATGGCTGTTTGATTCACATAACCCTAGTCATTCAGTCAAGGTAATCTGTTTTTGTTTTCCATTCTTTAACACACCCTGCATTCTCTAACAGACTGTGTCCACCCTTTTGTGAGCAGTGGTGACAAGGACTGTAAGCAGTGTTTCGCAGGAGGTCTCATCAGTGTGGTTGTTGATGAGACTCCAATGTCACCAGCTACAGAGAGCTAGATGGGTTCACACAGTTTCTGTGGTAGGATACAGGAATATCAACAACCACACTTTGGTTGAAACTTCTGCTGAAGTGTTGAAGCAATCTGAAATCCAAATTACACTGCTTATTAGCGAGAGTCTGTAAACAGCAATTCTCTTCTGAAGCAGTCTAATATTGTAGGTCTGAGTTGTTTCAGTACCCTTAACCATATTATTGCTCTTGATTACTAGATGTTGTGCTGATTTTATCTTTAAGCAAGCAAGATTTTTTTAAAAATAAAAGTAACAAAGAAGTATTATCTAGATTCCATTTATTTCAGAAGAAAATGTAAGCTTCTGAAATTGAACCTTGCCTGAATGCCTTCTGTACAGAAAGCACAGGGTACCCAGCAATATTTCTTACTGGCCCTCAGTCAGAGCACTCGTAATGAAATGAAGATAAATTATTCACTTGGAGCCCTTATGCAGGGGAAACACTGATGTGGTACAGTAGCACACATCCAGGAAGGGCCATTTTGAACGTGCGTGACTATCGTGGTGATGGCTGGGCTGGCAGTGAAGGCTGAAGGCAGCAGTGACTATTAGTAATAATATCAGGAGTTTGGTGTTCTCACAGGTTTATGTAGCTCAGTTAATGGCACGTTTCGTTTCTGAGATGCTCACCAGTGTGAGTGGGGTTTTCAGACACAAAAGATTAGAGAGGTTTTTTAAGGAGGGGTTTTAAAATGTTTTTAGCTTCAGGCTATCAAGTGCTGGAAGTTCTGCAGATTTTTTTTGTTTTAATTTTTATTTTTATCTGAGCACCAGGCACTCATCCATGCTCTCTGCCCTGCCAAAAAGACTTCAGTGTTCATGTGACAGACCACCCTGCCCGTGGGTGAGGTGTGTAATTCTTTCTCAAAGTAAAGATCCTGAGCAGAGACTGCTTATTATGTCGAAGTGCATGTGGTTTTCTGACAGGAGTTACTTGGCAGTCCAGAGAAAATATTAAACTCCACTTAACTTGGAAAGATCAGGAGGACTTAAATGCATAGTAAAAAATGTCTGTGTTTCATTTCTTCCCCTTGGTCTCTGTATTGGAAAGTCTTGATGATGGTGAAGAAAGTTCTTGCCGTGCTCTGCAGTTTGTCCCCTTGTTTCAGTATACCAACCTGTGTCAGGAACAGCTGCTGGCATTTGTAGAAGGATTTTTATTTCTTGATTGCCTGTTGAATTTATAAATGGGGATTGAAATGACTGGTAGTGAAATGAAAAGAAAACCAGAAACCCAGCAATTTGGAGCTGGGAATTTGTGCAGACCGTTCTCTATTTTTGTTGATGGCTCTTGGGCATTGCTTGTGCCACACAATTATTAAAACATTCCTGAATTTAGAAATATGGATTTTTTTTCAGCATAACTATTATAATTTGACATTATGAGAGGGATATTTTTTCATTTTGTAACCTCTATTTAAGGTCATAAGTTAGGGTTTTAAAGCCTTTTTCCTATGAAAACAAAACTTTTGGACTTCAAAATAATTTTTTAATTATTGGAAATCATTACACACTGTCTCTTAATGATTTAATTCCCTTTAGAATGCAGTCTTAATCAAGCTTGCTACTGACAAAATGTTCATAGCAGGAAAACTTTATTCTTCCCTGGATAGCATGTATAGCAATTTGTGTCAAAATTAAATGCTGAATAATTACTTTTTTCTGTCTTTTTCCTTTTTCTTAAGTACATCGAAACAGTGTTCAACTGAGCAGGTTTTCAGCAGCAAGTTGAATTATACCGTTGTGCTTTGGGTACTTTTGAGGAAGCAATGACTGTTTACGTTCCCATTTCTGCCCCATCACTGTGCTACAAACTGATAAGAAAGAAATTGGGGTTTGCACCTGTGTACACTTCTGCACATCGCCAGGAGGTGCCAATTAGACACAACTGTGATGGGATGTTTGTGTGACGGATGGGGGGGGAGAAAAATTCACTTCACATGGGCGTAAAAAAAACATGAAAGCAAAGGAAGGTCTAGGGGAGGTGTCAGAGGGGTCTTCTGGTTTAAATACCCTGGCAACATCCAAGGAGTTCACAACTATGAAGTTAAACCCCAAATAATTACAGGAGCAATTCCTTCACATTCTTGATATTGTTGCATTAGCTTGTTTTTCAGCAGCTGTCTTCTGTGTTACCATTCCCTGTGTGCCTGGAAAGAAGTCCTAATCTGTATTTACTATCTGTAAATGTTTAGAACAAAATTGCTGTTTGGTGCATCTGCAAAACAAATAAACAAAACCCCTTTGAATTATGGGGTATCAGTAAGGTTTCTCAGGAACTAGGCTGCTACTGGGTTTCTGTTGAAATGAAATAATTGCTGCATGTCCTGATTAGTTGTTTTTTATTTTTACTATTTTTGTTGTTAATGCATTTGGTTAGAAATTTCTCTTCTTGCCATCTCTGTGTTGCAATGCTTTCCCCTCTCAGATGAATAGCTGCCACAGAAAGGGCTCTCTCTAAATTTGCTGCTGGGGCTTGGTGTTTGCAGCTGCAGTGCTGATCCGTGTAGCAGCTGCCTTTGTAGCAGGTATGGTTACATGACACGGAAGGTTTAAGAAGAGAGAGAGCGCTCATGACCAAAGTGTTGGTGGATTTCAAAGCTCTTTAGAGGCAAACTAAGCAAGGAACTCAATTCTGAATCCCACAGAGAATGATAGGAAAAACAGCTGCAGAATTTCCTAGCAAGTTGTGTATGTGCACTCTTTTTAAAATGAAAAATTACCATTTCATCGAAGTGACATAAAATTGGCTCATTAAGTACTGAAAATAAAATGTGTTTTTCTTTTCTTTCTTATTCATTTTTTATGATTTAGTTCAGTTTTCATCTTTACTGTGTTAAAAAAAAAAAAAAAAAAAAAGCACACACACAACCAAGAATTTCTCTGAAAATAAAAGCCAACAATTTTGTGTGAATGCACAACTCCCAAAACTGAAATTTTAAGCCATCAAATGCTGGGAGATTGCAGTAGAATTGTGGTATGTAACCAGGAGGTCTCAGTGCATGCAGTCTGTCTGAGTGCTGTTCCTACTCCAGATGAATCAATCCTAATTCATTTGAACTGTTAAAAAGCAAACAGCTTCAAGATACATTATGAAACCAACACTACATAGCACAGGAATTGAATCGAGTAAATAGCAAGCAATTCAGCTTTGATGTACCTAGATATGTCTCTAGGAATTTACAACTGCCTCTGAATTCTGTTTAATCTACTCTAGGTATTTGAACTTATGGAACAGCTTAAATATTTGGGTCTTGTTTTTGCTGGATTTTGGAATATACATTTTCCTATAAAGTGTTTGACTATAAAGGGAAGTCATATTCTTGCCATGTCGACTGCCAAATGAATTTATAATCTGGCATAGAAATAATGATGTGTCCAGATGTGGATATCAAATACTGTTGAACTTGGGCTGCATAGTACAAGCTCAAAGCTCAAGTGCCATAATGGAAATGAGAAGCATCATGTTTGCAAACAAGTTATCCCTTCCTCTTTGCCTGCCTGGGGCCGTATGGTCGGTGCATGGATTGCATCCCACAACATACTCAACATCCTCATGTGCTGCTGAGCTGTTCTGGCAATGCTCAGAGGCTGGAGCCACAGGAAGGTCCCCAGGATGCTCAGCAGCATACTCACAGCTGGAGATATGGTGTGCTGGAGGCTGTACCACTGTGTGGCAGAAATGGCAGCTTACATCACCTGTGCACCTGAACTCATGTCTTGGGTTGTGCTTGATTCCTGACCCCCTCCTCCAAGCAAGCAAAGCCCTTTGGGCAGCTTTGAAGCATGCCTGTGTGGAAAAATCCTTAGTAAATAGACCCCATTATAGGGAGTGTTTTGGGGTGGCTTTACACTTGTTAGGAAGGAGCCGAGTTATTCTGTGACTCTTGGAGATGACTGAATGATGATGGGGGGAATGTTAACCTGCGTGGATTCCCTCATGGCCATAACAGCCATGGGTTACTCATGTCCTTATCTTGGCACATGCCTGGGAAAATCACTCCTGATCTGTTGCCATCAAAATTAATTCATAAGGACCTGTTTGCTTTATTCTTCATATTAGTATTCATGGGATTTTATAAAAGCACTTCCTCAAAATAGGGTGTTGTATAATGTGGGTGGTCTGACACCAAGGCATACGTGTTTTAACTCTTCCTGGGTCTATTGGAGTTGAAGGTGGTGCTTTTTGCTTTCAATAAATGTTGCTTAGTTTTGACTAAGGTGTTGAATTTGGTATGGTTATACTGCTCAACAGTGTTTAAAAAATTCCAGCCAACTGCTGTGTTTGCAGAGGTGGTTTTTTTTTTTTTTTTTTTTTTTTTTTGAGTAGTACTTTATTAAATTTACAGAATAAATGTAATTAAAGGCCTGTAATTTCTAACATTTTATTTATATTGTGTACAGATTTCAGGCATTGATAGCCTTGCATATTTACTTGGCAATTTGTTAAAGTAATTTACTCTGTAATTATTTCATGATTACTAATGCTTTGGTGCTGTGCCACTTTCTGTTAAGTTAAAATACTGTTGGCTTTGTGACTCTCTGATCTCTGCAGTCTTTGTACTACTTTGTGTATGTTAGTTTTTTCATACCAATTCTTTAGTCTTTGACTTTGTTCTAACTTACTTTGCTCCACTTTTGTCTTTTCCTGATGAGTGTATGTGTGGCCAGTGTAAATGTTTTGTAAGATGCCCTTTTAGTACACCAGTGTGGCTGACCCTATGTACCTTTCTATATAGAAACTGTCTTTACTGTGTGGTAGGTACTTTCCAGCCAGAGAGAAACCTCTGGTCCCCAGTGTTCCTAGTCTATAAGATTAACAGAAGTAGCAAGGATGTCCACCACAGCAAGGCACCTGAGTGAATCAAGACAGATGTTACATCTGTGTTGTATCACCTTTTCCCTGTGACAAACCCTGTTCTTCAGCCCCTAATGGTTATTCTCCTCCTCTAGTTCTATGTGGGTTTTCTGCTTAATTCTGAATCTCTTTGTACAGCAGCTTCCACTGACTTAAACCGCAGTTATGGCAGATACTGGATTAGTCATTTTTTGTGCATCAAGGGAGAGAAGCGATGGAAAGGATTACACATGTACTCTTACAGTGAAATGAAGCCTCGATGAAAACTGAAGTAAGGCCAGATGGAAGTGCTGTTAAATATCCCTAGTAGCCCGAGTCTTAAAAGCTTTGTTTTCTTTGTAAAGCTTTCCTGCTATTCATTCAGATTGGGGAATGTATCCCACAGTGTTATTTAGTGCAGTCACAGTAACAAATGATGTGTTTGCAGCGAGATCCTGGTGTGGCATGCGGGGTTGTGTTCTGCTCCTCGGCAGTGAAATGTTTGTATGCGCTTTTGATGAAGAAGTGTTTTCCTGTATTAGACAAATGAAGACTGTCATTTGGGCAACCCTGGGACTTTTCAGTGCCTCTTACCTCAGATAGCATGTGTGCTCTGAACCTGGGCTGGGTTATGTTTATCTGTTAGCTTGCAGGGTGCTTTTAACTACTGTGCCTGCTGCTTGTCTTTGAAAGAATACTTGAAATGCTGCTGCTTGGTTTTCCTTTGGCTCTCACTTCCTTCTTAGCCTTGTTATTTGTAAATGTACTTCAGAAAACTGCTAGAAGGAAGCCTTCTACAATTCTGAAATGTTTTGTGGGATTATCTGGGATGTATACTTTAGTTAAGTATGTGAGATTTCTTCCTGCCCATTCTCCACTAGATGTAAAAGTTTAAGCCTGAAAAACGACCGCTGGTAATGGCAATTTATAACAGCCTGTGTCCTGGAGCATAATTTATGATGAAGAAAGCAGAGGATTTAGCAAGTCTAAAGCCTCCCTGTCTGTTGCTGTTTTAAGCATTGTGGGATAATCTAGCATATGCGTAGTTAGTCACTGCTTCAAAACTTACAAGTATGTTAACTTTGATACCTAATGTCTTTTGCAGACCGATTAGATAATGTGGCCATGTGAGAGGTGTGGTGTGTGCTTACATTTGCCATGGCTGGTAATTTTTTGCTGTCAAACGTAGGTTGGTTGGTTTTCTTGGAAATATGTGCAGGGGTGGCATTCGGTCCTGTCCCGACTGGCATTTTGGTCGCTGTGGGCCGATGGGGCAGGCTGGGCATGGTAGGGCTCATGCACTACAGTGTCCTGGGCCCCACTCCTTTCTGCTCCAGCTAGAATGGTTCAATGCCTGGCCTGGGTCCTGCCTGCATATGCTGGGTGCCTGGCTTTTTGCTGTGAGGCTGCCGCTGGCCGTGCAGCCAGAGGAGCCCCCAGCTACAGGTCAGAGACCAACACCACTACAGGAGACAGCAGCTCTGTCTCTTCCACTGCATGTCCTTGTGTTTCTTGCCTGTCTTCAGGCCTGCTCTGTATCACTGCCCCATCTCACTGCAATCTGTACACTTGGCATCCTTGCAGTGATGCACAGGGTCAACCTCATGGGGCTGCTGACTGCTGGTGGGGAACCAGAGGGGCTTTGCCCCAGTTGTTCCTTTCATACAGTTGGAGAGGAAAATCAAATGCATTTGCATCTCCTTAGTGATCGCTGCTGCCAAGAGCTGTTGACCTCTACATTAGCCCAGTTTACAATACTGAAATCTCATTCCATGGGTTATTGCTTTCCTATTAATAGTGTTGTAATATATTAAATGTGGAGTTGCTGTTGTGGTGATTTATGTTAAGATAAATTGCTAGTGTGATACATGGAGATTTAGTTTCCCAGTTTATGAATCTGCTTATTCCCTGCACATTAAATTACTGCTTTCTCTGAATAGAAGCATCTGAAATTCAGTGTGTTTTATTATTTCTCGCACCATTTTGACAGACTTGTCAATGTAGTTCAAAGAACGAAGTTTTCATTTAAATAATACAGATGTGTTTGTTCAACTTTACATTTAATAGTCCTGGTTTCTTTCAAGTTCGTGACCAACTTTGTCTTGGATTTAAATATTTTGTTTTCCAGACACGGGGAGAGTGAGAGAAAGGATAAGTGTTTCTGCACTTAAAGAGGTCATAGGACAGACGAGGCCTGCAGGAGCAGACACCCTACGGAGCCTTGCAGAGCAGTGCCCATGCCAGAGTACCCCGGCTGGGGTTGCTCAGGGAGGCAGCTGGGCTTTCCTTGGTGCCTGTGCTTGCTCATCCACCCAGTGGCTGCAGGCACCTGGCTAGTGAAAGGAATAAAAGTTCAATAAAGAGTAAAGCTAGCAAATGGGTAGATAAATCTTATTATATATATATATATATATATATATATATATATATTGAGGTATTCTTTTGGGTTTTCCAATCTAAACCATTGAGTTTTTGATAGTTTCAAGTTTTTTCCCCTTGTCCATGTTTACTGGATTTCTTGTTAGTATGGTTTGTTATATTTCTAATCTTGTTTCAGAACTCGCATGGCACATGACTTCCTTGGAAAGTTAAATGTTGGGTAAAGGGCATTGCTTGGTTAATTAAATTTAGTCAATATAAAATGTGTTGCATCAGGAACACAGAACTCAGCAGGTCTCTGACTGGAGCTGGCAAATTTCTTAAAGAGATTTTGGACACTGTACCAAGTAGATACTTAATGGTTTTCTGGGAGGTGCTGTCACATGAGTTACCTGATGCTGGTGATCCATTTACAATTCATTTAGTTAGCATGCATGCACTTTGTTTTATTATCTTTTAGTTTGTTCTATTCCTTGTTTTTGACATGATATATGTGTCTATGTTATAAGTAAAGCCTCTGATGAGCGCAAGCTAGCTTGAAATTTGATTTGGAGAAAGAAACTGGGCATGTTAACTTGGAAAACAACTTCAAGTAAAGGTTTCCTACTCATGAGGTTGAAATGCTTACAAACCAAAAGAGAAAAGAGTTGTTTACTTTGATCTGAGGGTATACAATTATGTAGTACCGTGACTATAAGTAGACTCTTGGCCTACACGGAGAATAGAGGACCTAACTTATGTCAGCACATAGCTCATTGTCAGCTGCCTGAATAGATGCTGTGGTCTGGGATTTGGGTCCAATTCTGAAACACCATCTTTGATGTAGCTGCTGGTGCATATGGCCCAATCATTCCTGAATACAGCAACTAGCGGGGATCTTACAAACAGCAAAATGAATCCAAGCAAGAGGAAGCTCTCTGGACTTCAGTTTGCTGAGCAGTGAACATTGTCACAGAAAGCAACTCTTCACCTTACTCATACCACTGTCGGTTAATTCAGACTGTGGGAAGGAAGTGTGGCTGATATTCTCTCTGATTTATTTATTTATTATTATTTAAAGGTGTAGATATATATGGAATGAGGCAAATTAGCTGGTGAACTTAAGAATTCAGATTTCTCAGAGCTGGTATGTCTTCATTTGAAAGGTTGAAAGGAAAGCAGAATGCCTGTAGCAGTGGACTTCAAACTTAAGTCTTAACCATATAAAATGGTAGTACGTGGTCAGAGCCATTTTAATAGGAAAAGGCTAAGTAAAGATGCTGATATGTTTGGGGAGGTTTGCTACTGAAGTTGTGGAAACTTCTGTATTGAAAACTGCTAATATAACTTGAAAATAACAATGCTTAGCAAGCTAGTTAGCTAAGGTCTAAGAGAAGCTGTTAAAACTTCTCAGAAGTAATTTCACTTCTGTTTATTCTGCCATGAATTTGGCATATCGTTTTATATTTCTTACAGCCAAACTACCTGCTGTATAAAGAAAACTGAATTCCTTATTTGCCAGTCACCAACAACTGCCTTCTAACATGAAGCTCAGAACTGGTGTAGATTTTTGCCCTGAGTCACGTATTTAGTAAACATTTAATTCAATTTGGGTATTCACCTATGGAGAAGATTAAATGAGAGAGGTCAAGCAGCTGCTGAGTGTTGAGTAATTCAATGCTTTGGACATGTTGAGATTTTAATAAACATCAAGGTAAATGGTTTGAAATTGGAGCTGGGAGTCGAGACTCCACAAAGAAGGGTTCGTCTTTCAGTTTTAATTACAAAACCAAAGAGACCTCTGTCCTAGAGTTTTGCACACTGTAGGAAGGTATAATGAGCTGTGTTCAGCTTTGATTCTGTATGTGAGAATATCCTTCAGGTACAGATTAAAAAGACAAGTATCTATCTATATATATATATATATAAGTATGCTGTTTTGGAGGCCACTGACCTACTTCTATAAAAAGTATGCAGTGTAAGTAGTGTACACATTCAGGATTTGTAGACTCTGTTCATTACCAAGCCAAAAGAAAAGAGCAAACAAGACATGCACCATGCATGGCTTATCTGTCTGCTTATTTCTATGTTATTTGTAAATTCAACCTTTTATTTAGGTTCACATTGATAAATACTGGTTGGGACTGATCATTTCTTGTCTGTACTATTGTGGCATTCATTTTTCTGGGGTTGAAGGATGCAGTCTAGCTTTCTGGTGGTGATTCAGAATGCCACTACAAAGGTCATTTTCAAGATCTGTTGCTTCACATGTGACAATTTATTTGCTGTGACAGGGAGATGGAGTCCCTGGAAGCATGTGATGCCGAAGCTGTTTATTTTCAGCTTCAGATCCCATCCTCAGACCTGACGGAAAAATCCCCCCCCTAATCCACTTAGCTTGTGGTGGTACAAGATTTCATCTCCTGCATTTCTGAGAAGTTTTAACATCTTTTTTTTTTTTTTTTTTTTTTTTTTTAACACACTGCTCTTGTATTGGGAAGGAATCCCCTATAAATACCAACAGAGCCCCTTCACTTCGCTCCTCCATATCCATCCTTTAAATTCTTTCTTGCAGTGTTTCCTGACAATAATACCTCTGCGACTATCAGTTAGTATGCTAAAAACACTTCCTGTCACACTGACCTGTATTTGTTGCTTCCTTAAGTCCATTAACTGCCTTCATGTAGGCATTTGATCCGTCTTCTTGTTCACTTGCATGGCAAGCCTTTTGCGGTTTGAATAGTGCCTCCATCTCTCTTTTTATCTTTAGCTGCTTGGTGTGTAATTTACAATTTTTAAGTTAAGGTGATGATGGATAGCTTTGCAGATCCAAGAGATCAGAATGGTGCCGTAATAAAGACTGATAGGAAAATCATTTATTCTCATTTTCCCTCACATCGTGAGATTTATGGGCATTGCTAAGGTGTACAGCATCTGTCCTCTATGACCTTCAAGTGGAAAGTGAGTCTCTTTTGGTTCACAATTGAACCAGAATTTTAATTCATTTCTAGAGTATTTAAGAAAAAAAAAAAAAAAAAAAAAACACTAATTTTTAAAGCAAGGTTCCCTTTGCTATGTGTTTCTTCCCACACCCAATGTGTTGGTGAAATCTCTCCATCTTTTAGGTTCTTAATAAAAATATTAGGGCATATCAAGAATACCTGTTCCAATGAATAAAGGATTCAAACATATTTTCCTAAACTTATAACATCTTTTACAAGCACTCACTTTGAAACATAATTGTGGTTAATACTTTAAAGTATGCCAGAATCAGCAAGTGATTCAAACATTATTTTGTTTTGCTTAATTGGCCCATTAATATATTGCTGTCAGGGGTGATTTGTGTGGCTAAGTCTTTATTGAGCAAACAAAACTGTAAGAATTGTCCAAGCGGTCAGACCAGAGATCCTTCTGGTCCAGCGAGCTATGTGTCAAATGGGGCAAGTGAGCAATGTGTTTACCTGGCTGGTAGCTTTTCTGGCATCCCCATACTGAAGAGATTCCACGCAGCTAGTACCTGAAAGTTGTTTTATTTTAATTATTATTAGGATTTTCCCCAGAAATGTTTGCCTGTTTTTGAGAAGTATTATATATTGCAATTTTCCCAAGGTTCTCTGGCAAGAAGTTGCACATTACTGTATGATATAGGAACTTTTACTTTTGCAACATCAAAAAACCTGACTACCTGACTCTACAAACATTGCTGCTTAATATTTTTTTTCCCAGATTATTTTATGAATAGTTTAGCCTGCACAGGTTCAAGCACCCTCCATTTGGAACCGCACTGTGAACTCCCTGTTATGAAAATTGCCCATTTATTCCCATCTTCTGTGTCTTGGCTTTTTAATATTCCTCATCTATACAGAGAACCTTTCCTTTTATCCCATGGCATCTTAGTCCTTGTAAGTGCCTTTGGTGAAGGACTGTGCAAAAAGCTTTTCAGAAATTAAAATGTGTCATGACAGCAAGGTCACCCTGAATAATGCACTTGCAGGCTTCTTCAAATCATTCTTACAGGTTGAGATAATACTGAACTTGATAGAAACCACAGTAGAAGGTCTGCAGTGATGAGTCTGTTTATCTCAATTGATAATACCAGTCTCAAATAAACACAAAGATTTTAGGAGTCCATCTTTTGTTCTCTAAGTTACTTTTGAGTATTGACTCCGCATTTGCTGCCCTCTGTTTGGTTCCTATTGTAGTCAGTTTTGCTCTGCAGGTGTTAGTGGAGAAATGTTATGCCAGTTATAAAGAAATGAACACAGCTGGGAAGATTCATGTGTGAATCTTATCCTGAGGCAGCTTAAGAAAAAGGGATGATTTTCGTCACCTTGTGTCAGAGCAGTTCTTTGGATGACAGCTGTTCCAGGTGGGTTTTTTTGTTTGTTTGTTTTCTGTGAATTTTATGAATTGTTTTAAGGCCCCTTCCTTTGCCTGTCATTCCTGGCAGTTCCTCTGGTTTTAAGCAAAGGGTCTAGAGTGGGAACTTCCTCAGGTCCAGTGTAATCATTTAACTTAACTTTTCTGCTGTGGCCTTAAGTATTAGCAGCACTGCATCTATGGCATCTTTATTATTTTTCTGTGCTTAGTTGTCTTTGGTAGTTCCTGCTTTCAAAGGCTATGGAAATAGATATAATACTGCTTTGTATATCTTTCACAAGTTGCTCCACAGTCTGTCATGGCCTTTCTCATTTTTTTAGGTATTATTGAAAAGATAGTATTTATTTTCTCTGAGATTTTTATCTTAATCCTTTTATTATTTGAAAAATCATTTTTGTTAATTTGGTATCTAACAAATTTTAGTATCACAAAATGTGACTGTTCTATACTAGGGTGGTTTCTACAATACATAGAAATATGAACATGCTTTTGATTGGGGTCTGGTTGTGTGTGGTAAACTTGCTCTTAAACGAATGATTAACCAGTACATGCCTCCAGTCTCTGTTGCTTCTTCATTTTGGCTATACATTAAATTAGATGGTGTAGCATTACTGGTGTAGCAATGCTAGATATTTAGTGTCAATTGAAGAGTGTGTAGTTACTTGTTTAGATCATTTAGTTATCAAATCATTATTTCACTAAACAGAATTATCTTTAAAATATCATCATGTAATCTAATGGTGTGCATAAATAAATACCTATATGGGCTCTATCAGTATAGTACATGCAGATTAGAGGCTTGTGTGCACATAAGTGAGTAGACCATGTGCAATGTTCAAAGCTTTTGGGAAATGTCTGTAAGGACATTTGGGCTTTGGGCTATATTGCTGCTGACCAAGTTAAACTGTTCTACAGTAAATTTGAAGCAAGTGTCACTGCTTGGTTCAGTGCATTCTGTAGATACTGCAGAATAAACTGCAGAAAAATATTTTCAGCTGTTTTTTAACTTCCTCTTTAAGTAGCTGATGTAAATTTTAATGAAACTCTTAATGAAACCCAAGTATTTATTTAGTAATGGCTCTTCATTTAAAAGTTAGTTGTTGTTCCCTCATCTTATAGCTACAGCTTCTCTCATTTGAGTGCTATGTTATTACCTGTTGACCTTTGCTAGGGTCATATTAGTTTGATCTTTATAACCATAGGCTGGAGGTTATGCTTGTGTATTATGTGTCAATATTTATTTTCAACTGAGAAAAAAGTAGTTGTTTACCTATCAGATAAATAAGGTCAACAGCTGAGTTTCATAAATAACATACTGTTTTCTTTTTTACTAACTGAGCTTGGTGTGTTCTTCCATCTGATGCTCTATCTCCAAGCAACATTTGAAAACAGAAGCCCGTGTCCTCCTGTACTTTCATGTTTCTATTGACTGGTATTTCAAGTATCAAAAGCTAGAGATGTCTAAGAACAATAGTCTTTTCCCTCCAATCTCAGGTGGGTGCCTGGCTGTAATGAGACGTGAAACTGTTGTGTTGTTTTTGTAGTGGTTATCTCCTGCACAGAGCGCCTGAAACGGCCATAACACAGATTTCTGTTTTTGTTATGGAGAGTAAAGGTGTTTTCTGCCTCTCATAGGATTACAAATTTATCTGTGTGATTCCCTCATGTGCATATAGCAAATGTGTGCCATGATTACTATAACAGTTGCATTGAGATTGTTAATTGCATAATTAGAATATATAAATAAAACTTGCTGTTAAACTTTGATTTTCTTGCTGAAATTCTAACATATGATGTGCTAAGGTAGTATGCCATAGTAAAAGCAATAATTGAACCATCAGACCACAGTTTCCTACTAACATCTATTCCTTAGAATTATATTTTTCCATGGCTTAAGAGAAAATTCACAAGGGGACAGCCTCTTTGCACAGCTTGCTGCTTCATAAATCACAGTCAGAATTTAAACTCAGGCTCAACAACCAAGTGAGCTCATTGTGTCTTCGCGGGTGTCCAAGGTACAGAAAAGTTGATGAACCAAAAAAAAGCAGTAGTCCAACAAGTTATGCTTTTTCCAGAAACCACAAGCAATGAAGATTTTCTAGGGATCTTAGGGCTTTGAGGTTTATTTATGTTTCTGGTTGAGTCACCAAACTTGTACAGTAGAACACTGGTAGAATGTTAAGCTTTGTGTAGCATCCCTCGATAGTTCAGGTTTGGTAAGTAATTTATAGATGTACTGGTTTCAGGCTTACATGTGTAACATGACTTACCAAGAAGATTTTAAATGGATACAGGAACTCAATTATTCTCAGCCTGTGTGAGAGCTAAGATTAGTACTGCTTTCTCCTTCAGAATGAAGTCTGTCAGCGGAGGCAGAACTCTAACACCACTGGAGTAACTAAGATATGGGATAGCTCATGTGGTCATACCTGTGTCAGGAGGATGGAAAGAGGGTCCTCTGTAAAGATAGGGGAGGAAGAGGAGGAGGAGAGGCTGCTTTTTGTGTGAAGGGACAGCTCAGGTGCCTGGAGCACCTCCACGGACTGGGTGAGAGACTTACTGAGAGTGTGCTGGTCTGGGTCAGGGAGAAGTCATTTCTCTTGGAAGCCGTTTCTGGGTGTGAGAATGAGGAAAGGGTGATTGGCAGCAGCCAGAATGTGTTATCCAAGGGTAAATCACTCTTGACCAACCTGACCACCTTCTGTGATGCTGTGATGAAGTTACTGGATCTGTGGATGAGAAGAGGGCAGTGGACACTATCCACCTGGATTTTTAGCAAGTTCTCCCGCCTCCCCCCTCTCCCCCCCAGGATAGCATAGCAGCCTGCATGGGCTGGGGCTGGCTGCTCAGGGGAGTTCTGCTGCAAAGTACCTGGGAGTCCCAGTGGTCACAAGGCTGGTCACAAGGCCAATGACAGAGGTTAACACTGTGCTGAACAGCTTAACAGGAGCATAATCACAGGAGGCCCCAGGATGGCTGGGGCTGGAGCACTTGCCCAGGAAGGAGAGGCTGAGGGAGCTGGGCTGGCTTGTCCAGCCTGGAGAGGAGACAATTTTGGGGCCAAACAGCAGCCTGCTGGCTCTCTGTGGGCCCAAGCCAGGGGCTTTATGGAGGGGCATGTGAGGGGAATGAGATGCAATGGTTACAAACTGAAGGTTTCACAGTTTATATATGGGAGGAGACAAGGACCTAAAAAAACTAAACTAAAAAAAATATCCCCCAAACCAACAAATGAACAGAACTAAGGGAAACATAACTAAACAAAGAACAAAAGCCCCAGCAATAATATACCTGTAGAAAGCAGTGGAATTCATTTTTTATTGTGACACAAATATCTAATGGCAAGTATTGGATCTGCCAATGAAAACGTTTCTTATCTACTCACTAATAAAAATGCCTTTCACTGTGATTCAGCTTTCAAGTCTCTTAGAAGACCAATAATAAATATTTAATAATAAAGGAGTGTTATTTCTCTAAGTGGTGAATGTTCATTTTTCCCATCCTTCCACTTATGGGAATAGGTGAGCTATATTGATCTCTCTCCAGCTTTAAAGGTAAATACTATTTTGGATTGAAAATCGATTTAGTAATTTTCTGTATGTATAAATGCATTGGAGGTGATTAGGAAAAGGGAGTGCTAAGTGGAAAGGGAAATCATGATAGAAATCCATGTACATTGTTACCTAAAGCAGTCATTGTTTTATTCGATGGTAAATCATTGATATCTGTGATTTCATTTACAAAAGTCCTGTAAACTCTAGCTCATTTTCTGGATAAGTCAGTTTGACACTGAAATCTGAAGACTTATTTTTCTCCCTTCTCAAAGCAACAGGAAAAAAATTATGGTGAATGAAGTAATGTTTATTATGGTTTTGTATTTATTAAATATTTAGACGAGAGATCTTTGTTTTGGCCATTTGCACCTGTGCCTGCAGGGAAATATTTTTCTAAATATCTCTTTAGAGTTGGTTGCCACAGCCAGACAATTCAGATGGTTCAGTAGATGTACGTATAGAACAAATAAGGGGAATGGCAGTTAGTGGGGAAAGCATTTTTTTTTTAACTTACGTGATTTTTAGTCACCTCAAAAAATAAAAATAAAAAATCTGCTGAGGCAAAAAAGACGATCATTTTCAGAATTGTTATGCAGAAGTTCTGGGAAATAAATGAAGCTTTCAAAGCTTAAATGAGGATATGCACTGTAAAGTGATTAGAAACAAGTTTGCATTCTGCCTTAAGTGAATTCAGGAAGGGATGCCTGAAATTGCTGTAATGGCGAGTAACGCCTTAGCTTTTATGCCATTAAAACAGTTCAGTGCCAGAATATTCCCTCTGAGTTAATGTGCAGGTTGTGATTTATGGGCCTGTTTTTGTGCTCAGTGGCTTCCAAGAGGCAGAGCACACTTGGGCCCAGCAATGCAGTTTGGTGTTGTAGCCTCGGGATCTGCCTGCAAGGGATAGCACCTAGTCCTGGGTGGGTCGGGACTGACCCAGTTCCTCCTATTTTGCTAGCTGTCACAGCTTTGTGAAGATCTAATTTTTCAGCATCTCATTCCACGTGCCATTGTCTTTTTAAAATATATATTTTTCTACCTAATTTGGCCTGCGCTGCACCTTACCCAGCATGAGTGTGAAGGCTGTGCTCCCAGCGGTATCTGTAAGGATTTTGATACTGTGCCCTGCAGTAGCCCATAGTTGAATGTCTGCCTATAGAATAACATGGGAATTGAAAACTACTGGTAGCTTTGTTACACACTTCTGGAGAGGGCTGTTTTACAGAGCATTTTTTATTTATTTTTTATAAGGCTTGAAGGCTGAAAGCTTATAGCTGATGGTAGGTTAGATTTGGACCATACGCTACTTGCTATGTAAGGGCCTTTGTGAGTTTGTACAGCATTAGTCTTTTCAGTTATCAAAGAAAAATAGAATTATTATGAGGAAGTTATGTATAGTTCTAGCAAAAGATGCTGATTATACATTCTGAAACCACAGGTTTATGCGCACACACCAAAAAAATGCTTCAAATATGACTTTAGAGAGAAACCATTTACAAGTACATTTCCTCTTTCCTTCTTTTCCTGCTTCCAGTAGGTCCTTTGCCTTATCAAAGAGATCAGTGATTCACTCAGCATATGGCAACAAATCTGTTGAATTGGTAATCTGTGTTAAAGCAGTGTCAATTTCCAAAAGTTAGGTAGTGATTTAGGAGAAAAGCCTTTCCCTTTCTCCAGATATCAAACTGTATCTGTACAAGAAATGCTTTACTTCGGACTAGATGATCTTGGAGGTCTCTTCCAACCTGGATGATTCTGTGATTCTGTGACTTCGTCTGCAACGTTCTGAGTCTGTCTCTATGTAGTGCTAGGGCAATATATTTAACAGAAATCAACTCTGGGAATGTGTGCTTTGCTTGTAGATAGGTGATAAGTTCCTGTTTTGGACATTTGTTCCAGTGGAAACCTCTTATCACCTGCACTAGCCAAAGGTCAGGAATGGTGTTGGGCTGCTCGTGCACCTGCTCTTCCTTGATCCGAGGCTTTTTTCCTTTCTATTTCCTGAGCAGGTCACTCCCTTGGGTGGAGGGAAAGACAGGCAGCCTTGCTTCTTCAAATTCAAGACAAGCAACAATCTGCTCATAATTTTCATTTGAAGTCAGCCCACCCAAATTGTTCGTTAACTCAGTCTGATGAACAGGGACGAGGCAATGCCTGTGATGCAGGTACCTCTTGATAACATTATTGCAGCAGTGAATATGCATTGCTCTGTAACTGTGTTACGCTATAATAGCTGAAGCAGAGATGTTTTCCAGCCTCCAAGCTGCCACATTTAATGTTCATTTGGTTTGTTTTTGCAACAGTGCATCAGCCTCATCACCTCCTGTGCAGCCTGCTCTTAGGTCGTCAGCTGGCAAATGCTATTTATGTAAAACAGCAGTTTAATTTTGTTTCTGGAATATGGATTTTGGAGTAATAGCAGAAAAGCTTTTTATTAAATAGTTTAAGTATTACTAGCAATACGTAGTCCCTCAGAACTGAAGTACTCCATTTTTTTAATTGTTTTTATAAACACTTATTGCAGCTTTGAATGGTAAACCGTAAGTGCTAAGCTGCAAGACATGGTTTGTGCTCTGATAATCCCATTAATGAGCCTTTAGAATTGCAGAATCCATTGTTAACATCATGTGTTTGTGTGCAGTTGAAACAGACTTTTACTTAGAGTTGTAAAGTTGTAATTATTTCCAAGTAAAATTAAAGAAGAGTATCTGTGATACTGGGTAACAAAGCCAGAGTCAGCAGAAAGCTTCTAATGTGAAGACTCCCACAGTTAAGGCAGACGTGACAGGGTTATCTCAGTCCCATATCCCTGATTTCAGAAACAATCCCAGCTATCTTGCCAGGAATGCAGCTGGAAAACAGGTCAGTTTCCACTCCTGGCCACAGAAGGAAGTAAGAGCAAAAGCCAGCCAGATGCTTGATTGTGTTGCCAGGGGGTCACTGTCTCTGAGCGTCCCAAGCCCATCCTGCCGCAGACCATGGCCATGAGACGTGTTTCAGCTCAAGGAGATTCTCACAGAACTCTGATGTCTTCTTTAGATAGAGTGGAGAAGGAAAGTTAGTGATGAAAGCCATTTGGTGATCTTCTAATCTCACAGAAGTGGTTTTCATAAAACTGTTATTGCTGGAATCAAATCGTTGCTTACGAATAAAGCTTTCATTGTAAAGCTTTAAAGCTCTAATGGATGTGAGAACTTCAAAAACCTGGAGGCTTACATGTGCCAAGATTGAAAAATAATTTGGTGAATAAGATATGCATTGAAAATCAATACCAAGTCTTTTTTCTGAGAGGTCTAGCTAATAACTTTTCAGTCCTGGGTGTGATACTGTACAACTATGAGGTGATTATTATTTCTGATAAACAATGCACAAAGCAAGCCCCCCTTTGTGGGAATTTGGAGATTCCTAGACCATGATGTCACACCATTGGCAAGATGGAACTGGAAAAGCATCTAGGAGAAATGTTTGCTAGCCATGAACACACAGTTATCAGAACTTTCAAATGTGTTTTTAATGCATTATTGAAATTTCTTTTGCACTTTTTCTTCTCTATTTCATTCATAAAGCTTTCTCTAAAATATTGATTGCTTGGCTTTCAGTGCTAATTTTGGTTTTATTTTTCCTGTGTGGGATCAAGTCTAAAAGTGACTTAATCCTCAAAGGCTGCAAGGAATGTTGGATCTGGCACCAAGAAAGAAAAATAGTTGGTTTGCAGTGGGAATGGTATGGAAACCAAATACTTCTAATGCTTCCTAAGAGAAGAAAAATGAGCAGCTGATGCTGATGACTTGCAACTTAACTTTCAAATTTTTATCATAAATAACTTTATAAAAGTGCTTATGTATTTTTGTTAGCCATTTTGCCATAATTTTGGCCTATTACTGCTATAGCACATCACCAGATTAGTGATTGCAGAGAAAACAGAGCCTGTTAGGAAATTAAAGCACAGACCCAATTGGGCAATATGTTGCCTCACGATCATGAGTAAGTGGGCATAACGGCAGCAGCGTGTCTGTGTAAACCTATGATGCCATGTTATGCTCTGGATTCACAGCTGCTGCTCTTCCCCTATGGCTGAGCATCGCCATAACATGCATACAGGTCTCAGTGCAAAAACCTGCCCAGAGCAATGCAGCGGCACCCTCAGATCTTAGCGATGTCTGAGAAAACAGAAGTCCCTAAATTCAAGCAGAGGAGGCTCTGTGAAAGGCTCAGCTTTTTGTAATGAGAGCACCAGACAAACTCTTCTAGGCTTCAGCACAGTTTTTGGCAAGATCCTATCCTGTAAGGATCAGCTACTTTAAAGCTGGGTTGGTGGTAATGTGCTATATTTTCATTTAATTTTCTGCAAAATATAAATGTTGCTTTGGAGAGCTCCTTTAGACAGCATCACAAGTCTTGTGAATTAACAGTTTTATATAAAATTGGACTGGTTGGCTCCCATGTTTTATACAGTTATGATAGGATTTGGTTTGGCTTAAGCGTATGTTTGACATTTGTGGTAAATCCAATTGATTGTTACCATTTTTATGGTAGATATCTCAACATATTTTAGACCAAAATGTAATGCTAGTCTGTATACATCCTTTCTAATCTCACTTTGGTACTCATACAATATTATATGGGTTATGATTAGGGCACTTCCTGAAGCTGGAATGCTTAAAGCCTGTGTGGAATGAGACCTATCCCTGCTGTTCTTGTATTATTATTTGGGTTTCTGCAGCACTGACTGCATAACGTATTAAGACTTTTTCTTCCAGAGTTATATACAATGTTTTGTATTTCTACCAGAAAAGTAATGAAAAGATATATATATATATATATATATATATTAATACATGAGAAAAATTATTAATGTTTTCCTAGTTAAGTATTGTTATGTTATAGTCATAGTCTAAAAATGCAGGCAGAGAAGCTAGTACAGCTGGGAATAGCAGTTTGGGGCTTCAGATATTTTGAAGGATCAGTGGTTTTTTTGTTGTTTTATTTTTTTTTTTCTTTCCCATTTGTGTCAGTTACTAAGTGAAATATTGTATTTTCCTGCAGACGTGAACTCAATGAAATGTTGTTATAGACCGTAATTAAACCTAAAATGTAACAAGCAGGAGGTTGCAAGGTAGTCACTGCACAGTGCAACATGTGATATGTAGGAAGCCTTGTGAGAGACAGCAGGCGGGGATTTGGGTAGCTCGTTCCCAGCCAGGGAAGGTCTGTTTGGAGGAAGGGAAAGAAATGTGCATTTTCTGAATTAAAGGTAGGGCAGAGCAACCAAAGAAAAAAAAAAAGATTTAAAATATGTTTAAAAATAAGATATATGTAAAATAAATATAATATCTGTAAAATATATAAAACCTTGTTTTTTTAGGAGATGCAGTGCTTATATGTAAGTGGCTGAACTAGAATGTATATTATGAAGAAATAACTATGAAACAGTTTATTTTTTTAATAGATAAAATTGCAATTTTCTTATACTTTGGTGATAAACTGTCACTTCTGTCAGCTCCTTCTGTTCATTTGTATGAATTAGTTTATAACATATCCTTCGCCCTAGTCTAGTGACTATTACCCCTACAATACTATCTGTTCTTTCATTGGAAACAGTAGCAGAGGTGCTGGGAATAAGTTGTGGACTTACATAGTGTGCCATTTGTGGTTGAATGGTAAATGGCTTCACTGTTAAGAAAATCTTCCTAGTTCTTTGATGTTGAGTGATTAAAATCATTAAACAACTACTTACTCTAAGATCTTTATTTGGGACTTGAGTATTTGAAAGAGACTGCAATTCAATTCAAATGAAAAAGAAGTTCAGATTTTAGATTGTAAGAATAGGCTATGAACAAGGAGGGGAGACTGTCTTAAAACTGCTCAGATACATAGTACTTCTGTCCCTATAAGGCTATCATTGTGCTTTTACATTACCCTCTACCTGGCTTGAGTACTTTTGCTTTTTTTTTGTAGAACTACATCAGTGTTATATTTTTCCAAACTGTGTTTTTCTAAAGCTTTATTCTGTTTCTTTCTCATAATATGTATGTGTATGTATATGTATTTCCAGTTGTCAAAGCTCATACTTAGAGCGTTGTTACAGGCAAATGCTTAAAAATGAATAAATTATCATGTGATGTCCACTAAACTCTTTGTTAAACACAGGTTTAAGCCAGTAATGTTCCATATCTATAATTTACAGAAGTAACAGTGAGATGACTGTTCGGATTGGTGTGAAAGCAAGTAAACATAGGTGTTCAAGGGACTCTGAAGGGCAGCTGAAAAATAATTCATTTGTTAACTGGAATGAGGTAACAAAATATAGATGTCATTGCCAAAAATAAAGAGATCACAGTCATTCACATTGGAGACAACTGTGGGGACGTCAGTGGGACCAACCCTGTTTCCCCATTCTTTCTTGTATTGGTGACAGTCACAGTACCAAGATTAGGCCTGAAGTAGAATAGCTGCAGTGAGAAAAAGAAAAACAAAAGAAATGGAATTTCACAGTACAAAAGCTAGTCCGTCCTTAATTAGGTTTGTAACCTAGCAGTGTTCTTAAAGCACAGAATAGTTATGGGCTGCAATGACTTTTTGATTGAGAAACCTTTCCCAAGAGCAAGATGTGATAACTCCAAGAGAAGCAGGGAAGGCTCCGGGGGTCCTGCAGAAAGGCTGAGGTACTGGGCATTTGCTGGTTGCAAATCTGACATATTTTGTTCCTGGAAAAGTAAGATTTTTGTATTTACCCTTGTTATGTCTGGCTAGAAGCCTTAAGAAGTCCCCCGTTGATGCTGCTCGACTCCAATATCTTTATGGATCCTTTGATTGATTTGACAGAGAGTTCATAAGCCACAGGCCTAAAGCCAGCAGCAATAACCCAAGACTAGGAAAAAAAAAAAAAAAAAAAAAAAAAAAAAGTACAGTCAGCCTTTCACTTGCTTGCTTTTTTTCTAGTCACTGTATGTTTGTGTGTAAATTAGCATGCACTGTACACACAATGATGTTGTAAGGCCCCACTGATTGTAAATTCAAGAAGTGATTTTTTTCAAAATTTCCTAAATCATTGTCAAGTGGAACAAAAATTAGACCTTTGTTATGGAATGAAATGGTTTCAAGATGATCTGTAGAAAATATTGGATTATGGTTTGGACATTTAATAATTTCTGTAGAAAAATATATGTTATCATTATTTTTCCATCTCCCTTGCCTAGAAGGTGGGTAAGGTTTCCAGCATTCCTTTTCAAGCATTTCATACAATTTAGGAAATTAAATTGCAGAAGAAGAGAGGATTGAAAACTTATGGCCCAGTTCAGTTGGCAGCTCTATATTTTGGTGTGTACTTCACAGTACTAAGCTAATGCTGTCACCCAGGAGTCACTTTTTGTGCATAGTGATTTTTAAAGCATTGCTGATTGATTTGTACCAGAACCCCTGGCTGCAAGAATGTTTGCAAAGAACTGGTGTCATCTCTACTGTATGTCATGGCTTGAAAAGAGACTGGTTGGAGGGAAGTAAGTAGGTACACAGGGCTGGTTAATGTAGGGGAAGAAATGATCCAAAACTCACTCATGATGGGAAAATATTCCTGTGGTGTCACTTCATTTTTCCATTGATTTTTGGGCAGTGAAACTTAGCTATTACTAGTTTAGATTGGGAAGTAAAGTAATTTTGCAAACCTAGATTATAAAATCTGTGTCCTTCAAAGAGTATTATCAGTCAAAATCCAGCCAGATGAGTTGACTGAGGTCAATTTTTCTATGTAGGAACAAAGTTCTCTTTTTCTTCTTTTCTTTAGTAAGGTAAAATGTGTTCATTAAGCTTTTAATCCAGTTTTTACCTCATTCTTAGAATTTTGGGGGGGGCAACTATTTTTTCAAGTCAAATAAAAAACAACAGACACTTTTCAGTTAATTCTCATGTAAAGTGCCAGTTGTTTTAATTAAGTGCAGCCAAGCTGAATCTCACTTGAGCATCAAATCTGTTTTACTTGGCTCAAGTTGCTGCCACCATGATTTTTGGTTTCTTCTTCCCCCAGCATCTCCCAGTTTCATCTATGTTCCTGTCTTGCATATTCTTCCTGGATGGGAGTTTCAGAAGTAACATAGGAACTGGTTACATGTTACATAGGAACTGGTAACATAGGTCATGGCATTAAAAAATAATGGGACTTGGCTATCAAATCATACAAGGGTCTTTGCCAGTCCTGTCATCCTGTGTTCACTGCATTTGGATGTATTCTCCTGTATGAAATACTGCACTTCTCTGCAACTTAGTGAATCGTTCTTCATCTACTGTCACTTTGTATGGACCTCCCTGTTCTCTCCCTTTAAAAGTGGTGTGAAGAGACTGCTGAGAGCATTGGAGGGACTGCAAATGCAAGTCCATTTTGTACTATCTTAGCTATGCTGAGGTTTCTTATCATTAATGTAATATGTGTGAACTCTGACCACTGTGTATAAAACTGTAGTGACAGTGAGGATGTTATGTGATAATGCCTGGAATTCTGAGTGAGACTTGATTTTGGGGTCCTTTTTAATCTGAATCTCCCTTCAGTATTTGGTTAGTATTGGTTTTTTGTTTGTTTTTAAGAGCCAGAGAATAAGATCGTGTGCCTCTGTAAATAAAAATTAACTTTCTCTAGACTTTTTTTTTTCCCATTTACTTTCTGCGTAATGTTACCAGGCCACAGGAACATTGAACTGATGGTTCTGTTCAGCTCTGATGGAGTAGTTAATGTAGGGCAGTCATTGCTAATACTGCTTCTCTAACTAGGTCTCCCAGCATGAAACATGTTTCAGAGTGGAAAGGTAAAGTGTCAGATGCTTTAAGATTTTCTGTTTATCCTTTTCAGAGTATGCCCAGTGGAATATGTAAAGCAGCAGCAACCACTCCACTCTAATTTTAATGACTGTTACACAAGAATAGATCAGATCAGAGCAGTGGTTTGTCAAGCCCAATGCCATGATTCTGGTTGTGGTCATGGCAGATGCCTGGAGATAAGCACAAGGGGAGAGCAAGAATGTAGAGCCTACAGTTGTGGCCATACCCTTCCTGTCTCCAGCCCCTTGCATGCCAGGCTCCCAGAGATAGCAAGTGTTTTTATAGTTGTGAGTAGTTCCAAAAGAATTTTGTTCCATTAGTTTGACTGGTGTTTGTTTGAATTCATGTGAACTTGTGGCATCTATACCTTTCAGCAAGAAGTTGTCACAGCTTCACCGTATTTGAGGAACTTTCTGCAGTGTTCATTTTTTGCTCTGGCTGCATTTGGGTCATCCCACGACAGCTACTTTATGAATAGGAAACAGTAGATGTTCACACCCCCCCAGTCTCTGTTTCACACGTGAGTTTGTAGACCTCTGTCTTATCTCCATCTTCTTTGTCATCTAGAATAGTCCTGGCTGTCTTCATCATTCATTGCAGAAGCTCTTTCTTCCCCATTGCCCTTCTCTGAATCTTTCCCAGTTCTACCAGTAGGTTCTTTTCTACTTGTTCTTCAGCGCTTTCTAGGTGAGTGTACCAGTATTGAAGGCTGCAATGAAAATGGAGAGTATGTTTTGGATCTCAAGAGTAATATAATGACTTGTTGCTTGTGTTCTGTTTTACTCTTAATAAAATCCAACTACTTTTTAACCTTTTTGTAAGTGCTACTGAGCTGATGTTTCCATGGCTTTGACTGTTTAATCCTAGAAACCCTCTAGAATTTTAGGTAGATAACCTCCCATCTTGTCAGTATCTTGCTGTTCACTTCCTTGACATTTTCCATAGTCAAATATTGCTTCAGATTTAGAAAGGTCTTGAACATTCACCCAGCAGATGGATGCTGGCCTGACACCTTCCCTGCAGGGGGAGCATGAATGCAGAGAAAGTTCTTTTTAACCTGTAGTAGTTTTGCCTTTATCTATGAATGTTCTTTGTATGCTTTGATCCTCCTGTAGTCCTTTCGGCTTTCTGGCAGTGTACTTCTGATGCATGAGTGCATTACTAGCTTTAAGGATTTTTTTAAGTTCTTGTTACTTGTTTTTTTTTGTTGTTTTTTTTTTTTTTTTTTTTTAAACTCACTTAATCATGTTTTCACACTTAACCTGTTGGAGTTTATGATCCTTCTGATGTCATTTGAACTTTTTGATGTTTTGGTAAGATGCTTGCTTTTTTATTATTTGTGGTGTCTTTCACCATATTTTTCAGCTGTGAAGGCTTTGATTTGGTTCTTCTAACTTTTTAAGCGACATTTTCTCTGAATCCTTGGTGTGGTGTCTTTAGTTTCCATGCTGCCCCTTAGTCTTTTGACTGCCTCTTCAAAATGTTTTTAACAAGTTTTCTTACTTCCTTTCAGTTTGGATTTGAAGCTAAACCAAAAATCCACCGTTCTAGGTTCTTGCTGTTTCCACATGAAGAAGGGCTTTAAGTATGCTGTGATCAGTATTGCAGAGCAGTTGTTTGATGCTAGCCCTTCAGCAGGTACGACACACTGCTCAGCATTAAGTGAAATGCCGTTTTTCTGTTTGACTATCTGCTCTGTGAAGCTGTTGCTAATCCTACCCTTAGATGTAGGCTTTGCAACACCTCCTGACATGATGTTATCTAGTTTCGATGGAGTATGGAGGTAATGGAAGGCTCCCATTGCCATTGTGTTTTCATCCTTTGCAACATTTCTGATTTCTTCCTGTATCTGCTTACGTGCTTCTATTTATGTGCTTGCTGTTGCTGACACTGGTTCAGCAATGTCAAATTTAATTATTTATTTACTTGTGTTGTTGTTGCTGTTGTTGTTGTTGCTTTTTTAAGTATCCAGAGAAAGCTATATAAGATGAACCTCAGCTGTAACCTCTGGTTGCATATTGAGCTTTTGAAAGATTAAGTAAGCTATGCTGCATATTAATTGAAGTTAAATTATACAGCATGTTCATAGGTGGCTACTTTGTAATCTGCACAGTATTTATTCAACAGTATCTATTTTCTTCTTTCTCTAACACAGGAAATAGCAGATGTATTTAATTCGTTTCTGAATAGTGATCACTGCTGTGCTTCTCCAATCTAATTCTACTTTTTGTACATGTCCATGCATGCCAAACTTTGAAAAGTGCTGTCATTGCTCGTCAATCAGCATTATCCAACCCTGCAACTGCCTGTAAGTGTTTCCTGTAACAGTACTCCTCAGCGCTGTCCCAGAGCACAGGAAGGTTTGGGGGCGTCAAGTCTCCTTCCTTTTAGGTCTTGTGGGCTGTGGGTGATGTGGCAGCAGGCTGGGTGTGAGCCATTAGGATGTGTAAGAACACTACAGAGAAAGTAATAGAAGAGTGATGCGGGAAAAATTAGAGTGGAGAGGGAGATGAATGGAAGGGGGGGTAATTTTCCCACTGTAGGGCTGCCTGTGGTCTGCAGTATCCCATCTGTGCATTGTGCATGATGGAGCCCATCCCCAGAGCTGGGGAGGTAGAGATGATTGTCCACCACATCATATTGTTTAATTGGCACATTTTTTTAATAAAGTTGATGTTTCCCTTGGTAATTAATGAAAATATTACACATGTGTAATGCTGTATATGGATTTTGCTTTTGCTTTGGTAACATTTTTTTTATGAAAGCCCAGTTTTTGTGGTGCCATATTCTCAGTCATGTGGGAGAGCAGTGCTTCACTTAGATCAGCTCCCAGAGGAACCAATACCTCCAGTATTTTAAAAATAAATAAATAAATAAAAATAGGGAAAAAAGTCCAATAGCTGGAAGACAGGCCTCAGGACTAGCCAGGGTAAGAATAAGGCTACCTTTATAAAGAGCTTGGTATTCTTAAACAACAGGGGATCTACTTTATAAATGTTAAACCTTGCTGAAAAAAAAGTTATTTGAAGACATTATTTCTAACATGACGAAAACAGTCAGGAGAGAAACATTCATGGCAAAGGTGTGTTTGCTTCTGTTACAGAAATATGCTGCCTTTGATTCCACTTTTCCTTTTCTTTCCCATTAAGAAGAGAGGGACGATAATTTACTTGTTTTCCTCTGCTGTCTCCAACTCTTCCTAAAGTTGGAGAAACTTCAAGAGGGACAAACCAGGCAACACAGAATCTGAACACGTTTTCTTCCATGGACAGGTTAAGGAACTGAGGAATGTAATTTGCGATTAAAACCAAAACAAATTTGTACTTGTTGTTCCTTATGAGCTTGGCTTTGTATTTTGTTTTGAAATGTTTCCTTAAAAAGAAGAAAAAAATCTACCATAATATTTTCTTATAGAATTAATTTATTTTAACTGATTTTAGAGGCAGACACTTCTGTCCTGTGGTGTGGCCTGGACAACCTGACTGGTTACTACCATAGCACTTGCCTGTCTTCAGTAACGGTATGAATAGGAGGGAGCAGAACTCTTAGATTACTTTGTGATGTGGTTTTTTGGGGGCTTTTTTGTTGGGTAACTTCATAATGCTGGTAATATAATTTATTTGATCTGCTGAAGTAAAAGCGAGATGAAAAATGTGAAAGAGTTGGTATTTTAATCTTCTTTGCTGTTAAATGCAATTTGTCATAACTGTGTTTTTATTAAGAACACCTCCAGAAAAGCTATGCTTGGAAAAACTAAATAAATAAAAATCCTAGTAACACATAGTTCCTGGAGGCTCTTCTACTTCTTTAAGCTTCTTTATTCTCATTACTTTTAACAGTTAATTTATGAATTATGTGTAAACTTCAGCACTTTTTGTTCCACCCATCTAGAGCTTCCCTCCCCATTGGAGATCTTTTTCTGAAAAGATATTGGCAAACTTGAAGAGAAGTGCTCTTTCTTAAAGAGCAGTATTCACTTATTTTTAATGGGTTTTGGAAATGGGAGCAAATTGTTCAGGAGGGCATAGAGGAGCAGTTGGCTGGAGGGAAAGGTATCAGAGGAGAAAAAAAAGAAGGAAAGGTAGAATTAAACATGACTTTTTCTTGAGCTGCATGTAGCTATTCCTTGGAAATAATTTGTGTTTTCAATCTTATTTAAATGTCTAACTGATTTAAGAGTGAGAAGTATTTAATTAGGGATTAATGAAAGGCCCTTTTATATTACAAATGAATGTGCCTTCAAGCTAATTTCCTCTGCTTTAAGTCCTAGAATGCTGAACTTCTAATTAAAAGTTTGAAATAAGTAAAATAAGTAAATGAATGTCTACATGAAAAAATGTGTATCTAAATATGAAACTGTAGACTCTGTACGTTGACGATCCCATTTTAGCAGAGTTAATCTGCTTGTTCTTTAGTGAATTTATGCTGTATCTGGCTTTTCTTTTAACTCCCTGGAGTCAAAAGAAGGGACCTTTTATCTTAGTGTTGAAATGTTTGTCTTGTTTTGTGGATATCTTTCTGTAAGTCCAGTTCCCAGTTTAAAAGTTTTACACCGTAGTTTTGCTTCACATTGTCCTCATTGACCTCCATGCTTATCTTAGAGGGCCATTTGGGACAACCAAAAATGCTAGCAGTTCCCTCAAACTCTTACACTTCTTTGGACCCAAGAAAGAGCAACCTATGAATCCAATCAACAACACTTAGTAACCCTGCATTTATTTCCATTTTGCCAGCCTTTACTTGAGATGATAAAAGCAATTGGCAATATCTGTCTCATTTACTCTACTGGGCCAGCTCAAGTCAAATTTTCAATCACACATCTCTTCTGTTGTCTCCCACCTGTCTTTCTCTTTATATGACATTGTACAGCAGTGGGAAATTGAGTTCCAGTGAATCCTGTATCACTGAGAAGGAATTTCAAAATATATATATTTTTTTATAGTTGAAAGAGCATTCCTCAGCATGTGAGCTATGATTGTATGTATGCGTAAGTACTGTTTGCAGCCTTGGTCTTCACAGGTCCCTGGAGGAATATAAGTAAACCTCAGCAAGCTCATTAGTTAATTCTCTCCATACTAGCATTTGTTTTCCCTGCCCCCTTCTCTCCCTCTGGTTGGTAGGGAAACCCCTAAGATCTGACAGTGAACTTTTGGTCTCAATAAAGCAGTTATACAGGGTTTGGGTGGAATTTCTGTGAACTTCACTAAGAGGGAGAAAATGTGGAAAATGCTTCCTCCAAGCAAAATATGAACAAAATGTTGTGATTCATTAAGCTCCTTCCTATTTGCCTGCAAGCGAGAGCCTCACAGTTATTCAGCTGAATAGTGCGTGGCCCTGAGGGGGCAGAGCCAAAAGAAAAAGAGATGGCAATGGTCCAAATAGCAAAATGCATGTTTTCAGGAAAATTAGGAAATTTTGCTCCAGGCACATCCCAACTTGAACAGTGAGTTTGTTATATTGGGATTTTATATTACTGTTTACCTTAGTTTTAAATGCAAAACAAACACTGCTTTCTAATGCTGCTTGATATCTGGAGGGTGCTCCATAGAGTAAACCATCTGCTTTATTGTTTCATATGTATTTAAGTTTTGTAGATAAGTGTTTCAAGTTAGGTTGCATGGTCTAAGGACCAGGTACTTTGGCTGGTTTTGGTGTAAGTTTGTGTCAGCTTCCTCATATTGTCATTTCTTTGGCTGTCTCTGAAATACAAAATAACACTCTTTAATGTTAGACATTTGATTTTCTGCTATCATGTTTGTGTAAATTTGCTTGGAAAATTCAAATGCTTAGCTACATCAAGGAGAAAAATTACCGAAGGCCGATGGTGAGAATACAGGGACGTGCGTTGAGGTGTTTGCAGAAGAGGGCAGTCATGTCATGCACAGCATCACTGGGTGCCTTCCAGTGCTGCCCACGTGGCGTGGCATCTGAGTCCCATAGCCTGTGCTGCCCTCCGCCTACAGGAGGGGTCTTTGTAGGGTTGTGTCCATGACATGCAAGTGGAAACAGAAGCCTAGCATTTCTCTCTTTCAGCACAAATAAAACCCTTTCAAGGGCAAGATCTACCTGAGGACTTGGTAATTTTGCGGAAGTGAGTGGATGTTTTGTCTGTGCTATATGAGTAAATAACTTTAATCCTGGTTAGCATGCTGGACTGATGTTGCATGTTCCTCTTTATTGTAACTTGTGTAAAAGCCCTCACTGACAGAACATGGTACTTGGTGTTAGCTGGGGTCTGGGGCTACCCACAGCTGGGAGTGCTTGGCCTGTGGACACAGCTATTCACAGCCCAGAATAATTCCTGCTCTCTCTTTCCTTGCATTTACTGCACATATACTGCTGTGTGGAATGCATTTTTAGACAGGATTTTCTTTCTAATTGACTACCTTGTATTTACAAATGCAAATCTTGTTTTGTAATTGAATTTCTGGTCACTTCTGGCATAGTATGTTCAGCTGTCCATGTAGTTGTGCAAATCATGTTATTTCCTCCAGAACTATCTTCCAAAAGAAAAGGTTCTGGATATGTCTGCCTCCTCCCAGCAAACAGGACGGTTCATGTTGGCATGTCACTGCCAACCTAAACATCCTGAACACTCTTTACCTCACTTTATCTGTGTTTATGGTAAATGTTGCTGAGCTGTAGCTTGTTTTCCTGCCACATAGTACTTTATTGCTTGAGCTCAGTGACATTCAAAGTATTTAAGAGCTGAATATCTGGTATACTTTACACAATTTCACATCTTGATACACCATTAATTATACTGTCTGTGTTATCTATCAAACAAATAGTGGAAATGACAAAATCATTCCTTTTTCCTTTCCTTTAGTTGTGGTCATAACTGCCTGCATGCGGCTGCAGAGCGCAGTGGTAAGAGGACACCTGAGGAAAGTGACAAAGAGTAGAGATAAGTGATGAAAAAGATGAACTGTGAGCTTAATACCTTGAAGTAATGAACAAAATCCAGGGCTATCTCACCCTTTTAGTTCTCAGCTTGTCCTGGTCTGATGTGGGATCTTGGCACAGCTCCTGGGGAGCCTATTGAAGACAGTCCTGATGAATCATGGTGCCTGATATGGGACACTATATATCCTAAGACATCCATTAACTTTTTGTTCTTAGCTTTGCCTTTGTGCCACTGCATTTGCAAGTGAGGTGACTCAGAGCAGAGCTGTGGCACTTCGATCTCCAGGGCCCTCCTGATGTATCAGCAGCAGGAGGTCCCCCCTCCTGGACACACACCGAAAGATGTTCTTCCCTCTATTCATGAGGCACAGAGCTGTATTGGAGTAAAGCTCAAACAAACATAACAACCAAGACCAGCTTTATGCTTCTGTGAGGAAAGGATGTTTCTTGAGACTACCCTCCATTTGTTTCGTATAAAGTTTTCAGCTGTTTCAGAAATTCAGCTGACTGCCTCCAGATGAAAGTGGTAAATTGCAAGAGACCCCAAAGAGCTCTTGCAGATACCACCACACAGAGATTTTACACAAAATGTTAGAAAACCAATGCTACTGGCTGCTTAGAGGAAATGGAAAAAGAAATACAGATGCCACATGGATCGTCTCTGCTTTGTGGGAAAAATGTTGTTTTAGCCCCAAATTGTGAGGAGCAAAATTGTGAACACTGCAGGAGCTGTGGCGCCGAAGGAAGGACAATCCCAGGGAGAGGGGCCAGGGAAATCTGAGAAGCGCATGGTACAGGAGCAGCTCATCTGCTGTAGCTGGGCTCATGGCTATTAGGTATGGGACAGTAATTCAAGCCTCCAGGAGACTGCTAGTGGTGTGAAAGAAAAACTCGGCCAACCCGTAGCAATGCACAGGTTTCTGTTGTCTCTTTTCACCAAGAGATATGCGGTGGAAGCTGTTTGTCTTCTGGGGCTTTAAAAAGCAAATACAAAAATCAGCATGTCTTTATGGGAAGTGTCATCAGATCACTCATGCCAGGTCACTCATAGTCCCAGGCAGATAGGAGCTCTTAAATTACTTTAAGCTTTTGTTTTCCTAGACAAAAATAAGTGTTCAGTGAATTGAGCTCAGAGCTTTAGTATGACTTGTCTTGAGTACATTACAGCACCCACATCCTATTGAATCACACTGTGTGTAGGCTCTTGGCAGGAGCAACTTCACATCTGTTTTAAAATTTTTGAATCTCTCTTAATATAATAAAGATAAAGTTTATGAGTCTTTAAAACGGTGGTGTGGGAAAGGGTCGGCTGACTGCTGAAAAGCTGGTGTGATGATCAAAATGAAATAACAAGAATTGACATGGTCTATATTATAAAAACATGTTTGACATGAAAACAATGGCTTCTTCTAATCCTTTAAGGCTGTGTGACTATGGTTTGTCCTGTGTAGATGCTGCCTTCAACTTCATTTAACTTTGGCTTGGAAAGGGGAAGGCTATATAAATACAATAAGTTGATCTGTGTTGGGAAGGTTTGTGGTGCCATGCTACTATCAAAAGTAACAAGCCACCAGAGCTTAGCTGTAGGGCAGTTTCTCAGTACTACAACTGGAACTACTGAGTGTGTGTCTAGACATGGCTGGTTCAGCAGTTAATCCAGTAGAGGAGATGAGGGCAGTAACCTAGAGATTCAGTGAAGAGTGAAATGATAATTGGCAGATAATTTCAGTAAAGCTTTTTGAATGTCATCTCATGGTCTTGGATGAAGTATTACAAATCTATGGCCTGCTAAGCTGATGTGAATGATGAAAATGTTAAATGGGTAATGCAAAACAGATGGTTATAATTAGCATGCAACTAGACGCTGCTAACATATGTGAAGTAGTTATTTAGCTTAGTAAACCAGAACAGTTGTTTGTCTAATAACTAACTAATCCTTCTTAATAACAAAGTCTCTTTATGCCCTGGGTTATACTCTCAAGAAACCATGTTGGGAAAAACTAATTTACATTGATTGTCCTCTATCGATGTGCCTATTTGCTGTAGTTGTCAAACACTGCAAGGCGTCAGTAGTGCTTGCTTTCTAGTCAGTTAATTAAGTTGCACTTATACAAAAGGAAAAGACTTTTGATTAAAGGCAGTATTTTGTAAAACAAAAATTACTGTGTTAAAAAGATTTAAGATCAGTGCTTTGGCTTTAAAAAAAAAAGGGGGATCAAAAAGTTATTTTGCCATAATAGTTTGTCTGAATAATACATTTATATATATATATATATATATATTTCCTAAAGGAAAAACAAAATGTGGGTCTGAGTATATGAAGTGGTTCTCATAAACCACAAAAGTTATTCTGACCCTGTGATTTCACATTCAGTGGCATTGGTGCTTGTGACGCATTTTGCTCAGTGTGGCGCTGTTTGTGTAACAACATACTGGTGTGTATCAAGGGATGCATCTGGCATGCAAAAAAAAAAACAAACAGAAAAAAAAAAAACCAACAGAGGTTTTGTTCTCATATAACACTCATGGAACCAAGAGCTGAGCGAGGTTTTTATTAGGTATTTTCTATAAATATGGTCTACACCTGGATGCTATTTTCTTATCCCTTTGATAAGTTAAGATAGAGAACTGTAATTATTATAGTTTTGAAATTATTATTGAGTACGGTAATTATTATAGGCTATAAGGGGTCAAAATTCTGTTGTAAACACTGCAATTGGAAAAAGAATTTGTTTATAGCAGTATCACGAGAAGGATCTTAGATGTCTTTAAGGTAAACAAACAAAAATGAATCTCTGAGGTTAGCTTGTGGCTCGGAGTCATCGCTTTTCTTCAGGACTGCCCCAGTGGTTTGGTAAATTTAATGTTCTTTCATGTTATTGGCTCAATTGAAACAATGAAAAATGTGAAACTAGAACGATGTTGATGTTCTTGACATAGTAAATGCTACATCTCCACGTCCAAGCCAAGTGTAGGCGGCAAGTCTGCACATGTAATTACTAATAGCTCTCTGCCAGATCAACAAGCAGTTGCTTGGTACTTCCACAAGCCAGTGTCCAGTGCTGTGTTCAGTTTTACAGCTGTTTGTGTCTGAGTTTCAATGCCTCACTACTGCTGTTTCCAGAATTTTGGAGAATTGTCTGTAGAAATTACTCTTTCAAATGTGTATACTCTTGCTACACACACGGGTGTAAGCCTCAGAATTAGCTGTCATCAGGTCCTAGTGGTAAGTTAGTAACACAGAGTTTGAAATACAGAATAAGCAGAACTGAAGATTCATGAGTTTCTGATTCTGATAGAAAAGACACCATCTGTGTTTGCCCTGCAAAACATTGCATGTATCTGGAGCAAGCCTGCTCTTTCCAGAGGGGCTTCAGTAGAGAGAGATCCAGAGCTGTCAAATAATAAATGTTACTAATTAACAGGTGGCCTCCAGCATTTGTGGTCCTTGCTGATCAGATGGTATATTGCCCACGTTGTGTCATGGACCATTGTGTGCTAGAACAAGGAGGTAAAACCAACAGATTTGTATGTATTTTTTTTTTCCACTGATGGTAATAGCCTCACTAAATAAACATTGAAAGAAACTAGACACCAATACTTCTCTGCATATAGACCAAAAACTAATGTTTTGTTGGTTCAGTTCAGCTAATAAATAATTCTTGATCAGCTTTGAAAAGTAATTCTTTCACATGTTCGTGATGGAAGTTTCTCCATAGATTTATATCACAGTCACTGACCAGAAATTTCCATTGTTTGTGGAAGTTACTCATTTTCAGGCTCAAGAATCTCCTGCAGAATATGACAGATGGTATGGGGGAGAAGGACTGAAGCATTCTCCTCAGGACAGCAGGGCCCTGGAGCAGCATGGTGCTCCCATTGGCAGGGCCGCAGAACAGGGCAGTGCAGCTGGCAGCTGGGTGGGTGCTGCTGGCTTGAAAGGGCTGAACGCAGAAGCTGGCAGCTTCAGTGTTTTATTAACTTGTCACGAACACTTAGGCTCCTGTAGAGTTGGGTAAAGATGAGGCTTTCAGTGCAGAAATCTCAGTTAGAAATGAATGATTGTACCATCAGATGGCTTTTCTTGGAAGAGAAATAAAATGGATGGAGGGTCACACTAAACATGCCTTCGTCATCAAGGAAAAACTTCTGTTGAAACCAAAACAAAATGCATATCCAGAAAGTGTTTTGAACCTATACACTATTTGATTTCTACTGCTTGTAGAAATTTTAGTGAGGTAAGAGTAACATCTAAAACTAAAACTAAAAAAAAAAAAAAAAAAAAAAAAGATCTAGAACCATTTTACTATTTGTATTATTAGTGCATTTTAGTTTTTCTGTTGTATGCTTTTTGATCTGTAGCATACATTCTGTAGCTTTAAATTATTTATCTTTGTTTCAAATGTACATAGTAAATATCACTACTGGAACATTTATGTGATATTTGAAGTTAAACCAATTACTGTATGACTATTTGTAAATTATAGTAGTGGCAGAAAAATCAATTAGGTGCTTGTTGCAAAAATCATTTTATCAATTGCTTTTTTTTTTTTCTTTTGCTTAATACAGAACTGGGATGACAAGAAAATCAAGATATCACTCTAATAGCTTCCTCTTAGAATAATAATTATATTTGGTAACAAATTCATGATAACATTTACAGTTTCATTACTTTACATTGCAGTGCATGCAGCCAAATGATACAGCCATGAGAACTGTGAATTTATGGTCATGGCTTCATAAAGTCTTGCTGTATTTCAATTATTTTATTTATTCATTCTAAAATGGTGAATGTTTCCAGACTTTTGTTAGCTACCAATGGGAGGAAAAATAAATAAATAAAAAAAAAATCTGATTTATAGTTCTTTGGGTATCAGCTGTTTCAGTATCTCAAAAAAGCTTGAAAGTAAGCTGAAATGTTGTTTAATCATACTGATCATATCTATGAATATATTGTATATGTGTCTGTAAATAAATGTGTAAAATATATTTATAATAGGATGGCAGTAACTATATACTTATGAATTTCCTTCCCCTTCTTTCCCCTCAGTGCTAGTACAGAGCGTATTCTTTGGCAGAACCACTGATAAGGATATGACACTCACAAGGGAACTGCTGTTCCTAATGTCATTAAAATCTGTTGAGCATTTGGTGGATATTTCTTGTTCACTTGATTAGGGACAGAGGTAACAATTCTGATCTTTTTGTCCTTCATAAAGCCACGTGAAGAGGTTAAATAGACCCAAAATGCTTGTACTCAGATATGGCACCTGAAGCTCTTCTTAGTTATCTTCAAGTGATATATAACAATAACTTTCTGTAAGCAACATAGCATAGGTGCAGTCAGATGTTAAGAAGAGGTATTGAATTTATCTGAATTTTGCTACAAAAATAGGCTCATCTTTAGGATATTTCTGTTGCTCTCTGTGTATCTGGAGATCTGAATTAAGAAAAAGCTTCTTCCCCATGTGGACAGCTGAGCAGTAGGCCCCATTGTGCCCACAGAGGTTGTGCAGTCTTCATCCATGGAGATTTTGAAGACTGGACTGGGAAAAGCCATGAAAAAACAAGAATGACCTCAGAGCTGACTCAGTGTTGGACTATGGACATCCAGGCTTCCTTTCCAACCTGAATTATTCTGTGACTGTAAGGTCCTGGGTGAAGATCAGGAGGAGATAGATATCTTATTTCTATTTTTGTTGGCTCCAGTATGCACAAGAAGATAATACTTTTCAGACCGAGGCATTTGTTCTGGTACAATGTTTTTACTGGTTCAAAATAATTTCCTGTATTCTACTTGTCATTTAGTGTTATTTCTCTCTCAGTGAATACTCTTACTAGAAAGTCATGCAATTAACTGAGTCATCCACGTTAGTCACTCCATTTTTATTCTATGAAAAGACTTCCGTACGTTTTCCGTGGCTTATTTTGTTGTGACTCTCCTGAAATGACACAGATTCATTGTGAGAGAAACGTGGAAATGGCCAGTGAATCTGTTTTTATAATGCAACATTTTTTGAAGTAGTTTCTGAACTCAGATACTAATTTCTAAAGAAATCCATCTCAATAGTAAGGATTTCTGTCTTGCTTTCCCAGTTTGGCTTTCATTATGAAACTAGAGCTCTAATTTTTTAATCTAAACCTAGTAGGATGATAACTTCATTTTTTTGACATATACTTTCCAAAATAAATTTCATTGCTTCCATGAGTTGTCTACATCTGTTTTGTGAAACTTAAAGAAATTACTCAAGTACATGATGATTATCTATTATGACTGATTGAGTCAGTATATCAAAAGCACAGGCACACAATTAGAAGCTTGAGATTACAACATCTGAATGGCATGTTTGAATGCTCACATATAGCATGCAAACTTTGTTCTTAATACTGTGATCATTATCCACAGCGGTACAGTATGTCTCATATAAAACATATCAGTCATCTGGAATTCAAACAAGTATCTAATTTAGTGATAGATTGTGTTTAAGTACAGGGAAACAACTGCAGGAATTACAATTTTGACAAATTTCTTCTTCATACACTCATCTTTTCCAGTGGGATTTAATGGAAGAGAGATGTGTGAATTTCTCATATTCAGGTCAAACTCTTGCATGTTAATGAGTCAGCTTAAAAATTTCTTCTGTAATTGCACTCACTTTTAACGTATTTTTGTTATTCAATATGCTGCAATCTGGTACACTAGGTGAAGATCAAGATGAAACAGTACCTTTTTTTTTTTTTTGTAATTGAAAGAAAAGATTTAAAAATGAAAAGAGGTTTGGCTGGTGGAGATTTTTTTTTTTTTCTTTTTCCTTCTCAGAATGATGCAGGTAGATCTGCAGAAACTCTTTTTTGAGTTTTATTAATGTTCACAAGGCATCAAGGTTTTGGCTTTCTTTCCAGATGCAAGGTTGAATGATAGCGTTATATACTGCTATAAATATCAACTGTGAAAGCAACTAGTCACAATGAGCAAGTCCTTTCAAGCTGTGTAGACTCAAGCTTTCCATAGTGCAGATGCAGTTAGATTTCTGTCCCCCTCTGAACCATGGTGGAATGCTCATGTGAAGGTGGAATTTAATATGGCATTAAAAATATCAGCAGTCAGGTACTGTGTATGCTGCATGTGTGTATGACCATTTAATATAGAATGTATACCCATTTAAAAGGCTCAGAATAGATACATCATAGTAGTATAAATTAACAGTAGATAAATCTAATCGGTTTAACAAGGGATCAGACTTCATGACCATGGTAGTCCATTCTGGTCTAAAAATCTACGGAGAGACTGTCATTTGTTTTTTGCCGGTTTTTTTTTTGTTTGTTTGTTTTGTGTCAGGCATCTGAATTTTGACTTAAGTAACATTAGCATTTGTTCTCCTTTCTCCTGCCTCTTGTAACCGGAGAATTCTTGCCTTTAGTATTCAGTTTAGCCAGCTATTTATAACACAGGGAAAAATTAGTTTCATTTCCTCATGTCTAATGGAAACAGTCATTCATTTTGCAGATCCTGCCATGAAGGACAGGGGGACTTGAGTTTGAGAGTTGCAGAGGGAGTCAGGCGGGCAGGAGGACAGCTGTCCTGATATGTCCTTTCATTTGTCCTTTGGTTTGAGGGAGCATTTTCAACTGAGGCTGGAAAGGCATGTCATATTGCAAATGGACTGATCAGTAGTCTGCTCAGTACTCAAGATTTCTTCTCTTCCCTTTCTTTTCTGTCTTCTTGGTACAACTTTAAGGTCTCTTCTATCCTGATCTGAAAATACCTGTTGTCTACATTGACTTGAAATTGGACAGTTCTGCATCCCTGGGCCAGAGGCTGTGCAGTGGCTGCTACCATGCTACAGGGATGTGGTGGATTAAGTTTATCAATTTCCAAGTTGTTTTTCAAAGCTGCACATTTGAAACTTTTCATTTAGAATTTGATATTATTTCCAACACAAACCCCTGAATTATGTAGTGTTTTATGTAGTGTTTTAGCCTACAAACTAATATTATTTTGTAGATGCTTGTTAAAATATTCCTTAAAAAAAAAGTTAAATGTCAATAATTTGGCCTTTTTCTAGTCAGTCAGAACTATGTGGGGCTGAGGGATGCATCTGAATAGGAATAGACCTAGTCAGCATGCTTCCACCAGAAGTCTCAGTTGGGTAGCTTGATTTAGATTTGTATTAATGTCATCTTATTTACATTAAAAGTGGAAGTGTTGACTTCTTCCTATGATCTGATTACCCCTGAATTTCTTTGGACGGAGGACCTGTGGTTTGTTCCACTGAGCATGAGGCTTATCTGAGGAAACTAGAAATGTGCTAAGAGGATCTTGATGAAGTTGCTTGGCCAGTCACCTTGGCAGTCTTGCTGTGTGTGTGCATGTCTGTTTGTATGTCCCCATAAATATTTCTATGCAGATGTAAGCGTCTGACATATATTGCACTGGGAGTAATTTATAGATGTCTGGTAGATCCATTTACTTTGTAGCCCCTTATACTCTTTCACCACGTGATGTAAAGTCTGTTTTCAAAGTGATGCTTGAGTACACAAAACAGGGAAACTGCTTGCTGTGTGGCTTGTATCAATAGAAAAATGTCTTTTTGGTTGATTACAAATGTATAACTATTTGAGGAGAGAATTTACAAGGAAAGGCAAGTTGTGTATGGGTGTGATGGATTATGCAGGCTTCTGGCTGGAGACCTTTAGGCTTTGCTGTCTCTATGTATTTTTCTTTTCATTCAGGTACAATGAGATGAATGCAGAGCTTTATTTTATGCATTTCATTTTCTGGAGAGTGCTGTAAGGAGTTAATTGGAAATGAATCTGAGTAACGCTTTCTATGTCTGCCACTGAGATAATATGAAATATATCATAGATCATTGCAAACATTAAAAAGAAGTTATGGATTAAAACAAAAACAAAGCTATAAAGAAAATTCAGGTTTTCTTCCTTGAATGAAAAAAAAAATTAACTGAACTTATTCCACAGTCATTTTTCAAAAATAAATTTCAGTAATAAACGTTAGGATATTATACATAGTGAAAACACAGTGAATTTAAATGAGAGAGTGGCAAGTTGAGGGAGTAAAAATCCTAGAATTAAACAAATAGAGGGGAAAAAGTCTAGGCGAAGCATCATGTTATTGATAGGAATGGTAATCTTAACCATTGCTGGAGTGAAGTCTTGCCAAATGTGTTGTTTGCTATTCCCATGCCTTCTCCACCCAGATTCTAAAAAGAAACATAAAACCCCTGAAGTAAATTAGAAGAGGGTTTGGGGAAAAAAAAGAAAATGCAGCTCAGGACATCAGCAATGCATGCTGTAGCCAAGAATGGCATTTTGTAGCAGATGTGTTGAAAATAACTGCTTTCAGTGTAGATAGCTGTTTAAACATCTTAGTTAGAGTCGAGTATTTGTATCAGAAGATCTCCAGATAAAACAATGCAAAAATCTCTTAATGATGTTGCCCTCAATTTAATAACGAACGGACAGCACACTCTGTTGGTGAAACCAAGCTCTTTGCAATTTATCTGTATGTAAAGACGGTACATCACAGCTCTGCTACATGAAAACACGCAAAGGGCTGGGATGCACTGCCAGGCGGGGATATTTTATAAATTTAATATTAGATTAAGAAAGCACAAGCAATCTTGCACGTGAACTGGTCAGTGATTATAGGGTTATTGCATATTGAATTTGTGATCTTTGTGAAATATTTGTCCTCATTGGCTATAGAACCATCTTAGAGCTCATATAGAAAGAAATATTGATAGCTGCACCACTCTCATTAGTATTTTGGTTTTGGCATCAGCTCTCTTTATATCATACAAGTAAATTTCCTACAATTAAAGGAATGGTAAAGGGAAGGTGAGGGTAGGACTGCCATTTTCTAATGACGTTTTTCGTGAATCCCTGTCTTTGCAAATAATTTCATGGAGTCTAAAGTTAGACTAAACAGTGTATTAGAAATGTGTCATATGGAAGATTGCTTCTGCCTTGGTAAATAAAAAGGGCATAAAGTTGCTCTTTGTTTGATGTGCCTTCTAGCTTCACATAGTACATTTAATTCTTCCTAGAAATTACTCTTACTAATACAGCTCATTTGAAGGTTTTCTTCTGTATCCAAATTACAAACTGGTTACTAGGCACACAAACACACAAAAGGAGCTCAACACCAGACTTTCTGCTGTTGTTTAAAGTAAGCAAAACATTTATACTTTTTTTTTTTTTCCTCTTCTGCCTAACAGTTCAGAGCACATCATGGTTTTATTAGTTGGTTGATTGCAGTTGTAAGTCCTTTCCCTTCTACTCCCATCACTTCTTGTTTTTCTATGAGGTTCATGTACCATCAAAGTCCTAGTGGGAATGAGACCAGAGGACAATGTTGTTGGGGGCTCTGGGGGTAGGGTAGTGGATGGAAGGAAAGGGGGCTTTATATTGATAGGGAAGAGGATCTTGGGCAGCGGTTTGGCAGAGATTTAAAAGGTTAGACAATAAATTTACTTAACAGAGACTAATTTACTGGGACTGAACTTCATATCCTGTTTTGGGATCATATATTTCCTTCTGTGCTCTGGAATGAATCTGTCATCTGAAGTCTAATAATGAGAGGCAGAGGATTTTTAATCTCTGACCCCCTTCCATGTAATTTAATAAAGGCTGGTTTCTTTATCATATTTGCAAAGTAACTGTTATTGAACTGTCTCTTATTGCTATTCTGAAAGCACAATTCAGGATTTTGCATTGTTAAGTTTTAAAAAATTGAACTGGGTTTTTATTTAATTAGGGCTGACAATGTACTTGCAGACTATTTGTTGTATTCCTCATTTTCAGAGCACTGTTGTTTATCTCAGCATCTCTGTTGAAACGGAGAGATGAGAAGCAGAGTCAGGCACGCTGTTTGCACATTCTTGGCTGTGCATCATCACCAGATTCCATCTGACTGGGGTAGACAGAGGCGGGAGACCTAAAGCTGGCGTGTGACTTTCTGTAGCAGGGAATGATTGTTATGTGGGAAGCTGAGTGGGGTTTGAAATGTGGTAACCACATGCATAATTAGGTCTAAAATCACAAAAGTTGTCCTCCTCCCTCCAACTGACTGCTTCTCATGTGGCAGTGATTACGGCAGCCATGGAAGAGCAGTACCACTGGCCTGACACGCTGACTTTGCCAAGCCACACAGTTCTTTGCAATTCATTGGAAAAAGCCTTCCTCAACTCTTGGGAGTCTTAAACATGCTTTGACTGTGGGCCTGAACATCAGTGTGAAAAGTGCTTACTCCCAAGGAAAATCGTGGCAGGTCATGCTGAGATCTCTCTTCTTGCTGTACCCAATTAAGGAAGAGGCAGTGAGGTAGAGCAAAATATAAAGCTGGACTTCTGACTGCAAAATTAAGAACCAAAAACATACATCCAGAAAAACAATAACAAAACAACAACAAAAAAGCCCTTCTTTCCTTAAACTTGGTCTGAAATTTAGGTCCGTGTTAAGGCAGTTTTGGGGACTGATATCTCCAAAGGACATCTGCAGTGGCAGTCCAGCTCCTTCAGTCCAAACTGGCCAGTCTCTGAGCATCTCAGATGTGCATGCACTTTCTGTAAATAGCCTTTTAATATAATTTATTTTAGCTTCAGAGTTTTTTACTTTTTCATTACAAAAGGACCAAATATGACCAGGGGTGAACTTCAGAACTGCAGCAGTGAATTTTAGACGCAATTACAAGCAGTAATGCAGGGTTGTAAATAACCATGCAATCATATTCTTAGATACCTGTGAAAAAAACTGTAAGCTTGACAGTGATTAAGGAATTTTCACACCTCCCTGAAACTCAACTCTAAACAGGCATCTGTGGTTACTTTCCCATCAGTCATCTAGATTGCTGTATCTAAAGTTCAGTTCCTGTTCTGGTCACTTATGCTCGTTTTGCGGATAATACTAAGGTATGGGAATAGGAGTAGCCTGTGGTGTGATTGCACAAGACTCTTCTGTCACAGTTTATGCAGTATGTTATTTAGTCAATTTGAAAGAGGTTCTTTAGAAAGCGTGCGTAGCTAGTAGGGTACGTAAGTAATGTGAGGGACAATTACTAGTATTAACACAGAGGGCAGTCCTTTCTCTTTGAGAAGATGGAAGTGAAAGTGTGACCTACTTGTACACTAGAGTTCAGATGCTCAGCAAAGCCAGTGGAGGTGTTGTGCAAGCAGCTGAAGCAGAACTGTGCTGCTTGCCACTGGCCGCTCAGTTGGAGTTTTGTACATTGGATATGCACATGCAAGCATGCCTCTAAGTGACTTGGTGACTTTGTGGTGAATGTTGGATTAGTAAGGTAATAAAATCTTGAATTTAAAAATAGAACAAGTTTAAGGATGTCAGTCCTCAAGAAAACACAGTTAAAATGTGAATATTTTGTTATGATCATTCATTTCCATAGTAACAGCCATTCAGACTCATCAGATTCCCCAGTCTCTTGTACATCCTACTGTTACCTTGTTGAACAGCTTTTTTCTTCAGAACAGAACCCAGTAACTCTTATTTTCCATTAGCTGTAACAGGTCCAGTAATTAGAACAGTAAATTTTTTTTCTGATAAATAGAGCATGTACTTAGCTGTTTTTACAGCAGAAGAAAAATGGTGACAATGGCAATTTTAGAACTGAGTCTGATAGAGTATCTTCTTAAAAAGTAAACAGCAATTATGAAACAAATATTGCTTTGCTTCATCTTGATAAATTACATTACATAATCTACTTTATAGTTTTTGGCTTCAGAGAGACTTCTATTAAATATTTTACATACTGAATATGCTTGGTCCTTTATTTTGGTTGTTTAAGTGGAAGAAAAAAGGATAGATGAAAATGGGCTATTCATGAGTGGTAATGGGAACAAAAGCGCAGGTTGAAAGGAAGATGGAGTTGTTTTCATTGGGAGAGGTGATTTTCTGTAGCGTAGAGACAGGAACACTGGGTTAGAACATCTGGAATGTTTGGCTTATCCACATTAATCTTGAAAGTCAATCTTGCGACTTCTGTGGATTTATTTTCCCCTATTTTAGCACTCCGAGTCATTAAATTGTCTGCTTCATTATATGCATTAGTACATCACACTCCATAAATCTAAATATTAACTACTGTTCTCATGAATGTAGCTATTATTTCTGGGATTGCTGTCTCTGTGTGTGAATTTATGTTTTATTTTTTAATTTTTTTGAATGTTCCTAAGCTGTTATCTGTTTGCTTAGTAATAAAGACCTAAATCCTCATCAGCAACCTCATGTACATCTGATAATCCACTGAAAATGGGCAGACTTTCAAATTCAATTTCTGAAGAGTTCTTTGAACTGCCAACTGATGCTATTTGGTAAACATACTTTCTTCCCATATGTGCGTTCTCTCTCTCTTTCTCTCTCTCTTTTATTTTATATTAAAATTCACAGGTGGAATGGGGATAGAAAATGAGGCACCCTCTGTGACTTGTCTCTACTGGTCAGGACCAAGGTGTCTTAACACTTGTTGTATGAGTAAATATATGACTTCAGTCACCAGGACTGCCTGCAGTGCCTTTCACCACCACCATAAGTGCTTATTACCCAGAAACAATCAAAATCTATTTCTGATAGAAAAGCAGGGGGGTTGTTTCCTTTTTTTTTTTTTCTTCTTTAAAAGAAAAAGGTCTGAAGTCTAGCTAGATTGCCTAAAACCTTAAAAGTTTCAAGCAGTTTTTATTCCACTCTCCTGTTTGGTCCTCTGTAAATGATTTGGGTACCACACTGAAGCACACATTTTGTTTTAAGAAACAAATGCAAGTGACTCAGCATTCCCGATGTATGCTACAAATACTCTGAAGGGCTGAAGTTTGTAGTGTATTTTCAGAAGCTAGGGTGTAATTTTAGCATTAAGAGGGTTTATTTGACTGATTTTAGAGCAGGAGTGGCTTATGGAGCCAACCAAAGTGGCTTACGATTTATGGTTTTCCCTTTGCTAGGAAGTAGAACTGGGGTATTCTGATGTCTTCCTGATGCTAGAAGTCAGTTTGCTGTAAAGGTTTCCCCTGCAAGAGACATTTTTAGGCTATTCTTTTCTAAATTTTCAAGTTAGCAAAACAGTTTAAATAGAAATAAATCATTTCTAAGCCTGGCCAAAATTAAAAGAGGCTAAACTGCAAGTACTGGAATGGTAAACTATTTTGAATATATTTACAAATATTTTCCTTCCAAAGTTTATATTTGTTGTATTTTGGGTGTGTTACAGCTGAAGAGGTTTTAACATTTTGATCTCTAAATCCAGAGTTTGAAATAAATCTAAAAGCCTGGGAAATATTGTTACTCATTTTATTAGTGCCATTTGGAAATGATTTTTCTTGCAGTACTTAAGATCCACATGATGCAAAATAGTATCTGCAGAACGAAAGCTCCTAATGACCTAATGACCTTTGTGTCTTGTACCTGATGGTTACCTAAAAGGAAGAGTTCTCCCACCAGGCCCTTTTCTTATTCTCTGGCAATGTGGACTAATATTAAATTTGTTGTCCAAATTAGTGTTTTTATTTTTTTTTAACACCATATGAAATTGCCAAATTTGAACAGACAGCTGCTGATTATTCACTTTCTAGAAATCAAAAAAAGAGAAAGTGATAGTCTCTTCTACAGAAATGCCTTTATTCAACAGGTCTCTAAGTGTCAAGGTACTTGTTCATAACATTTTAGAGAAAAGCTGATCACCTTTTGAGGGTCTTTCATCTTCATTCAGGGCAATGGGTAGTGCATGATCTGAAAATACATTAAATGCTTGGTTAATTTGCTTTGTGTCAGTTCACATGTGTTTGTGACAGACGTAGTTAAAATTCAGATAATTAAAATGAAGTATTTATAATGTCTGTCACATCTTGAGTGCTGTAAACATGACTGAATTCAAAGCATAATGTTTAGTGTGCAACTTATTTTTTTTAATTGTAGAATAAACGTGTTGTGGCTTTGTTCAATAGATGAATAGGGACCATCATTTTTGTGAGCAAATAACTGTTGCCTGCAACAGGCTTTCTAATCCTCATGCTCTTCCCCATCTTTCTTGTGTTTCTCATCCCAAGCTGAAAAGCCTTCTTGAGAGCTGGGAGGGAAGAAGGTAATTGCAAGTTTTTAATGTACAGGGAGACGAACCTTATTTTTTGCTAGTATTCTTAGCTGGTTAATCAATCTCAGCTTTTACTTATTTATTTGTTTATTTATCTAATCAATCTTAGCTTTCTTCATTGAATTTACCTTTCAAATCCTGTGTGGGACTTCTGTGTGGAATTGATTTAAGTTACTGTTACTAAAACAGTATTCCGTGTTTATACTAATAGTGGGAAAAATACTGCCGGCTGTAAGTAACAACCTAGGTAAGGGAATGAAAATGCGTGAAAAAGTTATGGCTAAGAGTGCCTGGCAGCACTCTTGGTCAAAAATATCATCTTGGTCAAAAAAATAAAAAATAAAAAAGAGAAACAGAGACGTAAACACAAGTAGCATGTAACTTAAATTAGTTGCTGTAGATCTTACATTATTCAACAGTAATCATGTATTGAACAGTGAATCTATGTTCTCTGTGAGAATTATCTGAAAAGTATTTCAATTTTAGTGTGCGTTTGACCTACTAGTATGAAAAAGATGTTCTAAGTTGTTTTAACGAGGGGAAAATACGCATTTGTTTCGTATATTACCAGCTACTGAAGTTGATAAACTGCCCTGAAGTAACACAGCTGAAAAACCTGATATAAAGTTCCATGTTGTAGTTCACCTTCAATTATATAAAATACAGATTATGACCGAAGTGGTACTTTTCAGCAAGTTTGGAGGATGTCATATCTGTGTGTCATAGGGAAAGTTGCAATATGTCTATCCTTGTAACTCAGACTTCTCCATGTAGCTTTATACAGTCACAGATGATCTATTAAAAACTATGGATGCCGAAAAAGTTATGAAAACATTGGGTAATATTTTACAGGCTTGAGTTTATTTTTCCAAGGATTTTACCTTTCATTTATCCAAGAGCCTTTCTTGCAGAAACTGAGTGGTGAAAGTATCATGTTACCTTTGAATGAAGGTACATTGGACCCAGCTTTCCCCAAAATGTGAGACATAAAAAATGGAAGTTTGTGGGCACTGGCTCATAAAATAAGTAGAGATGTTGTTTGGCATGAGCTGTGTAGTGTCTTCTCGGTGTTGATGTCCAAACAGGTACATTGAGGCTGAGTCTCTGTCAGTGTTGGACTTTTGGACTTTTTTTTTTTTTTTTTTTTTAATAGTTAACATGACAAAGGATATACTGTGGCCAGCAGGGGAGGGAAAGGGATTGTTCCCCTCTGATCTGTCCTTGTAAGGCACCACCTGCAGTGCTGCATCCAGGGCTAGGGCCCCCAGCACAAGAAGGACGTGGGGCTGTTAGGGCGGGTCCATGAGGATGATCAAGGGGCTGGAGCAGCTCTCCTATAAAGATGGGCTGAGGGAGTTGGGGTTGCTCAGCCAGAAGAGAAAGCTCTGTGGTGACCATATTGCAGCTTTTTTAGTACTGCAGGGTGACTTATAAAAAAGATGGAGAGCAATCTTTCGCTTCAGCAGATAGTGATAGGGCAAAGGGAAATGGTTTTAAACTAAAAGAGGGGCAATTTAGAGGTGTTAGAAGTAAATTCTTCACTCTGAGGGTGGTGAGGTCCTGGCCCAGGCTGCACAGAGAAGCTGTGGATGCCCCATCCCTGGAAGAGCTCAAGGGCAGACTGGATGGGGATTTCGGCAGCCTGGGCTGGGGGACCTGTTGTGCCTATGGCAGCAGGTTGGGACTGGGTGGAATTAAGGGTCCCTTTCAACCCAAGCCATTCTGTGATTCTGTGAATACCTCTCTTAACCATAACCAAGATTGTGTAAAAGCCTCAATTTAGCAGTTAGAAAAAGAACTCTCCAATTTATGCAAATATTCTTAGACTAAAATTTTTACTGTGAATATTTGTGTGAAGAGCAGCTGTTGATCCAAATTGGAAAAAACTCCCAGACAAATACTACAGAATTTATAAAAGTGATTATTCATACTCAGAACTTAAGTTTAAAGGAGGTGTTCACAATTTTTTTTTTTTTTTTTTTTTTTTTTTTTTTTTTTTTTAGTGCCATGGAGCAATTATCTGTCCCTGGCTCCAGTCAGAACTATATATGGATCAGTTTTTTAATTTTTGGATCACTTGATGAAGTACTTACAGCATTTAATAATGCCAGTGTCAAAATCATTATTTATGGAACATAAACAGTGTTTTTTTTTTTTTTTTTTTTCTGTTCAATAGTGTGGGCATAGAAATTGAAATACAGCAGAAAATATATGTTATCAGTGCTCATGGGAACCTTTATTTGTGAGGCTAGAGGAGTCCAGTCATTGTAGATCAGGAGATCTGAAGAACTAGTGTGAGTACGGTGGCTTTGGGTTGTTTAACCTCTGGAAGCAGAATTATTTGTGGAGTAGAATAAGAGCTTAAAATAAGTTGTTACATGGCTTTCAGATTGTGTTAGCTTTGATTCACACTGTGGTTGCCGGTAGTGGCTGTGAGTCATGAGTCTGTCCAGATTTTGGCAGTGAATGAGAAAGCACTTGAGCTTTCCTCAGCAGCCTGCAGGGCTCTACTTTAACAAGACTTTATGTCATTAGCAGGGTAGCAGTCCCACCATTTTGCTGGCAGAAAGGAAGTGGCAGTGCAGCAACAAGTGAGGGGCTGTCTGTCTGTCAGTAGCTGCGGGAGGCCAGTGCTGCTCCAGGACTAGGCTGTATTGACCCAGTGGTTGGACGTAGACTGTTTCAATCTGCTTTTGCTCAGCAGTATGCAGAAGTGAAGGCAGGGTGACTGGCGATGGCTCACTGGACAGTTGATGCCTTCTGTCTCCGTCGTTCCTGTTTTCTTGCAACGAAAGCAGCAGTGTGCAGAAGGTTCCGTAGCTGCCGGCTGATGCAGTGGCATGGCTCTGGAGCATCCCAGCTTGGCTTGTGAAGAGCACCAGCTCGTGGCCTTCGTGCTTGGAGCAAGCAGAATGACAATTCCTGGAGTGGGCACCGATGCGATACTACCAGGCTGAGATACTCTGTGAGCAGCAGAGGGCACCATAACCCACCAACACAGCTACCTGTGTGAAAGCGAGGAGGAATTAATGTTTGCCTTGCCACATCTTAAGAATTGCTTTACCCCTTTCATCTTCAGAAGAGATTGAAGTTCAGTAATATTAATGCTTTCTGCATACTTTCCTTTAAGGCTTTGAGATAGTAAAGGGAAATAATTTCAATATTTCACTATATTGTTAAAATGAATATATCAGGTGAAATGTTTCCTTTTCAATTTCTGTGGGATTCCTAGCTCTGTATTTATAGCACTTGAAAGCTCATGTGGCCTGCTCTGTGCTTTCAGAGGGAATGAGATTATTCCATTATGACTTAAAATCCTAACTCCAAGGAAAAAAATCACTCCTCTTTTCTGTCACTCTTGCTCTCACAGAAAAAGGCCAAAATAGATCAACAGGAGATGATTGTTTCAATGGTGCAACTGGTATTCATTTCATATTGCCAGAGTTGTTGCATGGAGAAAGACAACAGAAAATTAATGAGCAACTTTTCTAAAACACCAACATCTGGCTTGCTTTTCTATATTAAGTGAAAAGAAATGTGTTTATTGACATTATCTCTGAAAAGGTCAGAAAAAAGTATGAATGAAAGCAAGTAGTTTGATAAGGAAGAAAGTGTTTAAATGGAGAAATGCCAACAGGTTTTACTGGGCTGTGTCAGCCCTGCAGTGGCACGGCTCTTCATTTCCTTCCACCTTGTAGCAAAATGTCCTCAGCTTCTTACCCCTGTTGTCCATACAGGTGCTTAATTTAAATAAATTATTATTTTGGTGGAACAAAATGTTGATTTTTTTTTAATGCTAATGAAGGAAAGGAAAAGCAGGCAGTGAAGCTATGAATATACTATTTTTCAAGCTATAAAAGTTGGCATTAATGTTAATACCAGAGTGTATCACCCCACAGAATTTCTCAAGCTTTTTACAGTTTTACGAATGATGTTCCACTTTCTTTTATAATCTGTTGCAGTCCTACACATTATATTCAATGATGACATTGCAGAAAACATAAAATATAGTGTTGGCTGGGATTCCCTTCCCTGGAGGTACAAGACATTTGAGTTAGGCGAGAGAGGGCAAGCAGTCTGCAGTTTTTCCTGGCAGTGGTTCAGTGCGTTTTTACATTTGTTGTGACTCTGAAGAAAAGAAGGGGGGGGGGGGGGGAATAAAAAGAAAAAGAAAAGTCTTTTATTTGGTCTTTGCATGAAACACCTTTTCTTTTTCTTTTTGTAATTGGTGAAATTTGAGAGCGCTTTATATCTTTGGAGACTTTACATTTTTAGCTAGTATATGTCAACATGGCAGAAAACTTTGATTAATAATACCTGTGATGGAGGGAATAGTGGCTCTGGGAGATTTGCAGCTCATTCTGGGAAAGCAAGATTAGGGTATCGGTTGCTAATCTGGCTACTGCTACAGGAACAGAGCAATCTGTATTTAATTCACTTTTTCTGAGGATGAGGGGAAAAAAAAAGGAAGGAAGGAAGGAATTATTTTATATGCCAGACAAATGTGTTTTATTTTGATATGTTGTCATGGAAATGTTATGAGAGACCAAACTTAATTAATAATACATAACGTTGTAGATAATGCAGTAGGTAAATCATAGAGTTACACAGATCAGTGAACTGAAACTGGTGTTAGAACAGAAAATTAATAATTTAAGCTGCACTGTTAGCCTTTTTTAAAGCTGAAGATAGGCAGAAGAAGAGATGGATAAATACAGTATTATGGGCAAAAGGAAATGGAGAGAGACAGATGATTTTTGTAATTTATCCAGCTGTCACTTGCAGTGAATATGAAAATGTTTTCTGTCCTCTTTTGCTTATAGGTTGTCTTCATTATCTGGTCTGCCTTTTATTCCTCACAAAAGATTTTGAGAAGGTGAAAGCTTCAGGAATTTAAAAATCCTCGTGTTAACTAGGAGTTTTTAAATACCTTTTGTGTTCAGTTGTGGGAAGTACACACTGTCAGCTTCCCTTCCTTTACTACTGCCACTTCAGGAAATATTTTTCAGCAGAGAGGCATGGGCTGATACCTGCTTTGTTGAGCATCATGTTTCATAATGCTGCTGAAGAAAACTGAAGAGCCAGCTGACTCGTGGCTTTGCAGGGCATTCTTAAGATTAAAAGCTTGTGCTTGTGACACTGGAGTGGGAATTTTATGGCATGTTGTAGACTGCAGAATCTTATATTGTGTAATGCTGGTCAGGAAGCCACCAAGAACTTTGTGTCAGTAGAGTTTCTAGATTTATCCAGAAACAATTTTATTCATTCTTCCCTGGCTGATGGGAGCAGAAATAAGTCAGTGACTGAAATAAGTAAACTGCTTAAGGTACAGGTACATAACACCCCCATCCCTGGATACACAAATTATATAAATATTTTTTAAAAGTACTATTTGCCTACCTATGGCAGCCAGGCCGTTGAAGTCTTGCCCAGTGAAATTAATGATTCATGTAACTGGTGGTCCACAATATCCTTCAGGCTTTCTCATGAAATATCAGTAGAGCCACATGGAGCAGATCAGGTGGTAAATGTTACTCTTCAAAAGAGTTCTGTGGAGCAGCTATAGAGCATTAAGTCTTGATGCAGACGTTATTTTATGAACTAGTGGTTTAAGTAAGCACTGAGATATTTTCTGCTGTAGTCTGCACACCACCTCTGAATGCCAGAGATCAATTGAAGAATGACTTCCTGCCTTCCCAAAGGCCCCGTGTTACCTATAAACCTTGTTTACCTTTGGGCTACGATTAACATTTCCTCCAGAAGAAAGTATTTCTGATAGCCTGGAAAGGAAATGAATAGCATATCTTTACTTTGTTAACCCATGTCCTGGTTCATGTGTCAGCAGGGAAAATCTATGTAGAATCCTGGCTTCCTTTGAATGTCAGAGCACCCATAATATATTTTTTTTTCTATTTGTTGTTGTTGTTATTATTATTTTAGTCTCATAGAATACAGTTGTCTGTCCTGGCTGGAAGTGGGACTCAATTTTATGTATGGTATTGCTGAGCTTTTATGTATGGTGGTAATACAGAAGGAAAACTCAAATGAGTGAGTGAGGGGGAGAAAATGGTTTGTTCAGAGACATTCATGTAGTGTAGGTGTGCATGTCCTAGACTTGAAGAGAAGGGAATTATACTTCAAACCTCCTGTATTTCTTGTTATACTAATTAACACCACGCTGCTTGAGTGGCGAGGTTTTCATGAAGATCATCCTCTCCATGTCTTCAGCTGCTCTTTCAATAATGGGCTGCATTGAGTGGCACAAACCTCACCATGACATTACAACTTCACTGTCTTTTCTTTCAGAGTCTTTTCTTTCTTTGTATTAGAGTATTCAGATCTTTACAGATTTGGACTCTCAAAAATAGCAGATATCTCAGTGTTGTGGTTAAAAAATGGTACAAAAAGGAGGGTTTTTTAATTTTTTTTAATTTTTTTTTTCCCTTGGGATCTCCCAAACCGGTATTATTTACTAAATGCCCATAATGTAGGTAGCTGAGATGAGATTAGTCATATCTCTCTCTACTGAAGTCCAATGACTCACTTAGAAAAAATCTCATTGACAGCTTACAAACATACAGTTTAGGATCTGTTCTTGCTTTTGCTTCCTAATAAAGAGCAAAAAATCTACCAGCACTCCAGTTCAAAGGGCAGATCACACAGGAATGGTGAAAACTCTTTGCTAAAGGCAAATATTTTAGATTTTGTCAGGAAGCTTGCACAAATGGCATTAATCATTAAGAAGAGCATGATTTTGATATGTTTTATGGAATTTATGAACTTGAAAACTAATAGACATAGAACTTAGTTTTTATAAGAAAACAACTCTAATGTTTCAGATGTGTTGGCTAGTTTAGGTGTTCTTCAGCAATAGCATTTCTACCCTTCACTCTGTTATGGCTAGCCCACTTAAAATGAAAAAAACATGTGAATTAGATGCTGGTGAGCATAGAATGATAAACAGGATGGTGTGGTTTTCCTCATAACCAGGTGCCAGAAAATGGAAGAGACTTGATTATTTGGCAAGTGTAACTTAACACTGTGTTCAAATTTTAAATTTATACGCTAGAAACTTCCCACAGGTGTTGCTTGTAAGTACCGTGTTTTGTAAGTAAAACTACAAGTAGTTCTGCTAAATATTTTTCTCCTCATTTGTGATTCTTGTGCATTTAAATGACATAATATCCTCTGTAAATTGATAGGCCATTATTAGAACATCACTGCTTGGAATCCGAAGTCGACAGACAAGCAGATCAGTTTCTGCATGTGTTTTTAGAAAGGTTTGAGGAATCTGAGAGTTAGTGGAAACAGCATCTGTCAACTATTATTGTAGTGTTGCTCTTCCTTATTTAGCAAGCTGTCAAACAACAACTTGTCACAAGATCAGGCAAATATATTTTTGTATATAGGCCTTGTCAAGTGGTGGAGGCCCATTTGTTTCTTGGCAATGACATTGTAGGTTCATATAAAAAAAAAAATCTAAGCAATTTATTAGTTAATTTTTTCATTAGTCTGAAAAACACCGAATTAAGACAACTTAAAATACTTGCTTTCTGCTGTAACAAATATTTAATAACTTGAATATAAATAAGAAACAGTTGGAAAACAGAATTTAGTAGCAGTATATTTCACATTTACTTCACATTTCTCTGAAGTTAGCTAAATGCTACTTTTAACAGTCAAGTTTTTACAGATGTTAGCTGAGAACAAACATCTTTGTAATTTATGAAAAGTGAAAGTTGATTCACTACTTGTTCCCATGTGCATTATTTTTATTTAACTCTCCATTATGTCCAATTCAAAGAAAACATTAATTCAAGACTCTGAAATAACATTTTTTCACAGATGCTTTTCTGCCTTGAAGGTAGACTTTGTGGAATAAGGCAAAGACAGTGTACATCTTACCAAGTTTTACTGGAAATACTCACTTTTTCATTAACTGTCACATCATTATTGTTATTTACAAAAAATACAGTAGGAAGTTATGGTTGTAAACTTCTCCTTCAGAGATTCCAGAAACTCTATTTCAGAACTAGATGTGTGCAAGGAATTTATTCAGACATGTTGAAGAGGGGGAGTTTGGCACCAGTCTTTTAGATCAACTGTTTTACTACATCATTGAAGGCCTTTTCCATCATGTGTGACCAAAAAGTAGTTTTAAATTCTGCAATTTTAAGACTAAGTGAAGATTTTCTTCTACCTACAAGAAAGGTCATGGAAAAATCTCTTAAAAATGAAAGAGGGAGTGGGGAGGACAAACTCCAAACACTTCCACATGCTTTTGTCCCATGTCAAGACTGAGTTTGATTGATTGATGTTGCAATGAAATTCTTCTTCTGAATATAATGTTTACTTGAGGACAGTGGTGTTGAAGAAAAAGCCTCCCTCCTCCTCCCCCCCATGTTATTTATTTTAATGCTCTTAAGATCATTCAGCTGCTAGATTGCGCTGTGCACTGTTTGAAAATAAGCAGAAAATGCAAGATAAGATCAACTGCTCACCTGGGGAGACTTAGAAAAGTTTCATATTTGAAGCACATGTTCCAAATGCTCGTCAGGGATGGATAGCATTAAACTCTTACATCTGGTGCAGAACTGCTTGCTTTTATGTTGGTTTCTTTTCTTGTTTTATTGTTTAGAAGGATAATAAAACCTCACAATAATATCTCATAATCAGTATAGCATATCTCCAGGCACCTTTTGTATGTTATATTTGCCAAGAACATACGTCGTAGTTTATTTTGCCTACAGAAATTTGAAGGTTTACATCTGGATCCCTTTCAAAATAAATTTATGATTTGTACCAGTGCAAAGAAGGGAGAAGGAAGTATTCTACACTGGATGAATATATGGTAATTTATTATGACTGCATGGTAAACAGAATTATCTAAGCAAAAGATACACCTTTTGGCATGCCTTTAGTTACTGCATATTGCCATAAATGTTTCAAAGCTGAGGTTCTAGCCATTTTCTTTTAGCAGTGGTGTTATTTCACTAACTTAAGTTAGTTCTGAGTAAACTGAAGATGATATAGAGAATAAATCCAAAATACACCTTAAAATGAGCTGTAACTCCAACTCTTAAGGCTTTTCAGTGCCTTTTAAAGATTTTTTGCTGTGTTTCACACATACTGATTTTTACTGCTTGTTCTTAGGATTGTAGGGACTGTACTAAGAACATGGAAAAGATGTGAATAAAAGTGTTCAGGTGTCTTCCCAAGAACTTCCTCTTCAGAATCCTTTCCAAATAAATCCACTTTGTTTACCTCAATTCCATTTTATTCTTCAGTCTAATTACATCATGTTGACATTAATGGGCAATAATGTTGTGCTTGTTTCTTACTGGTGACTGTGTATTAGCTGGGTGTGTATCACTGCATACATGACCTGTTCACAGTCTTCTCTAGACATCTACTGTGAGCCTCTATCACACCTGTGGGACAGGTGTTTTTCAGCTACCTAAAGCTTTTTCTGACTAAGTACTTTCCTCGCTGTTTTTTGTACTCCTTCTCTGGCTTCAGGTCTAGTTTTTGTTTGTTTGTTTGTTTGTTTTTTGTTTTTTTTTTGTCCAAGTTCCTTCATAATTTTCCAAAGCAGTTATTTCCACAGGAATGTGAAGGACTAAATATCTTTGTGCCTCTGCAAAATACCAGTCAGAATGCTTCCAGTTTGTGATTTTAGGGTATTGTTTTGTCTACAAATATGTTGAGACGGCTGAGGTTAGTCTTTCCTCCAGATATTCTGTAATACCATTAGTATGGTGTAGCTCAATTTAGCCATATCTAAGGAATAAGTTCTTCTGAAGCTATTAGAACAGTTTCCTATAAATTCTAGATGGTGTTTTCAGTAGTAGGAAAGGCATGTTTGAATCGTGGTATTGGTCACATTTATATTTTCTGATATCCTCCTTTACTGAAGTAATAAATTGGACAGTGATTATGTGGACATTGCATCCCCTGTGTACTGCATCTTTTTAGGCCTGCTCAATCTGTAGATAATGTTAGTAATTTATGTGATTTGTTTTCTGCAGACTTGCAGCTTCCATCAGTTTGATGTATTCTTAGATGTTTTAGTCTACCTCCTAAAACAGTTACATGCTCTTTGATTTTTATTACTGAATTGTAAACTTGTCCATGTTACTAAGCTTTTTTCATTCTCATAGATATATTATCTGCAAAACATGCTATGCATATTCTGCTTTCCCTAACAGAATTCTGATTACAAAGCAGTTTATTTTTGACATTAGTAAATACTCATTTGCTAATATAATGAACTGTTTTAAGAGGATGTAAGTCCTGTTTGTCCTCTGTTAGTATTAGTTATAATTAGTTGTCTGTCTTAGTCTCGTAACTCCATGTAAATGGTCCCCTTCAAATTAGTTTTTAAACTATTGAAATGCTAAATCCAGTTCATGTACTGCTCTGCAGTACAGAGACAGTCTTGATAAATCAGGTAGCTGTAACTAATGCACACAGATATTTTACTGCATCAATATCTTTTATAAATAATTAGTGCCACTTTGAAAAGTACAAGTCTCACTTAAAGACATCAGCAAATTTAAGGGGAAAACAAAAATATTCTTACTCTTGGTTTAATTTAAATTTAATGCTGTAAAGTGTACAGTTGAAACAAACTTACTTTCTTTATATTACATCCACTGGTGACTGTCATGAGAGCAATAGGCTAGACAGGGGATTAAAATTGTGTTAGTAAAGTAATTTGCCTGCTACTATACTGCAAATCTACTCTTTCTTTACATCACTGACTTAAACCATAGAGTTGAGAATTCTTACACCTTTAAGACATTTTGTTAAACAAATATTAATTTAATGTTAGAAGTTGCAGAATGGAAACTATAGGCTGTACTGTACTTATAGTATTTCAAGAACTGAATTTATTATAAAATGCAGTCTTTCATAGAAATACATAAATTGAATCCTTAAAGAGAAACTTTCATACTAAATCTTACGATACAGACGTTTTCATCAAACATGCTCTGAAGAGATAGTGTGAATGTCAAGGTGTGACTATGGATCTTGAAACAAGCTTTAATTTGCCAAGGAAAGCTGTTGGGTTGACTATAAATTATGTGACTTGTTCATGCTAAATAAATCTAAAGTTAAATCTAGAGAGGTCACTACAAAAAATAGCCACTGGTTTAATTCCATTTTATTCCGTCATTATGAATAGACACATATTGGAACTGGAATAGATTGAAACATTTTAGACGTAATATGTTGACAGCCAAATACAATTCTTTTTTTTTTTTTTTTTAGATGTAGGAACTTTCACCAAGCTGCTAGCAAGACCCTGTGAGAGATGTTTGCATATTGACCAGCCTTTCTAAATCCTGATTGTGAATATTTCTGTTGTATTACGTATCCAAAGTTCATGATTATAATGTCTTGTCCATGTCTATATAGCTTTGAATCAGGGCAACATATGTTGCCTTTCCCTGATGTGGTCACCTCAAGACCACTGAAGAAATACATTTGGTCCTGTTTGTGTTGATACAGAGCTCTACTAGTGCCTAAAGTACTTGCTAAATGAGGTCACACTTTCAAGGTCTCGTGTCAGCCATTGTATTCTTCTACATTGATATGGTGAATGTAGGTTCAGAACTTGCATAATGTTTCATTCAACAGAAAAATTGTCTAATATCAATACATTTTTTGTTGTTTTGATTCTATTCTCCTACTTCATATGTTATCTGATTTCTTTACCTAACTCTTAATTGTGCTGGATCAAACAAACAAACGTGATTATTTTAAAAACTTTACACTGAGATTATTCCATAGACTCACATTAAAAAATATTTGACTTCGAGATGTCATTTGTCTCCAAAATACTGTGTTGTCTAGTGCATCAATTAGCTTCCTTAAACTTTGCAATTTATGACTAGTGGGTGCAAGAAGATCCTGTGAAGAAGTAGAAGCCCTATTTTTATTTCACAACATACCTTTGTCTTCTGAGCTTGTTTAGCAACAATAGCAAGCTGCATTCCTGTTTAGAAGAAGCTCATATTTGGACATTCCAGTCCTAGCCCGTGTGTCTCTGACTTACGAATCACATAGAGGAACAGGAAAAACCCTTTCAGTCCTAATAAGTTACTTTTGTTTGATTTTTTTTTTTTTTTAGGTGGAATTTTCTTGGTGATTGACCAAAGAAGTTAGAATCATTAATTTAAATCAGAAAACTCCCTTGCCTTGAGATGCATGTAATTTTGTGTCTGAACATCAGGAAGGAAACTCTCATGCTTTGTATAAATGAGCTTGCTAGAATATGTCTAGGGTGTTATTAATAAGTTCAAATTACCTGGCAATTTTGATACATAGTTACTATATTAAAAAAAAAAAAAAAAAAAAAAAAAAAGGCTCCACAATGTTTAATTGACAAATGTTTAACCAGGGCTATACCGTCTGTCATTAAAGAAATTTTTAAGAGAAATTGAGCAAATCTTATATGTCTGCCTGTCCATTAGGAACCAATGTCAATTGGTTCAGGAAGAGTATCGACAGTCATTAGCTTCTGACATGGCTGATGCGCTAATGTGTGCCTCATGCATCAGAGTTAATGATGCTTGCATTTCTGTGTTTGCATCCAAAGTATCTTCAAAAGTTGGATTCCTCTTTTCTTCTGTGAAACTGTCTGATAAAATAAGAAATTTCATGTGGTCTAATTATCATTCTCAGATATTTAGGAACTAAGAATGATCTTAGTCTTTCTCATTCAAAAAAAAAAAAACTCAAAACCACCTCATCTTACCAAACTCAGCTGAAGAATAGGGATTTGCTCTGAGTTGGTATTTTTATCTTGCTGTTAGAGATTTGTGATGACTAAAGTATATATTTTACTTGATTTTCTATGACTGCTAAGAGTAGAAAGCCCTGAAGTATGTTTTTTCTTGTGTTTGTTTGTTTATTGTCAGATATGACCAACCCAAGCAAGGGTTAAACATTCCTTGAAAAACGTAAGGTTATATAAAACCACGTACCCATTTGTTCAAAAGTGAAAGCTAAGTGAGAAAACAGGTCACAAATCTCTGTCTCTAGAAGATGAAATCTCTGCCATTTATTACGTACACACCATTTTGATTCATCGGTAAGAAAGATCCTTGTAGGGATTAATACTGTGATACATGTGATAACATACTTGGAGCTTCAGCATCCAGCAATGGGGCACAGCTACAAGAAGTGTCCTGTTAATGTGTTTCCATGTATTAAGGTGAGCATCTGTTTCATAGCAATTTCTTATGGATAACTGTATATAAACCATGGAAAGAAACAGAAGAGAGGAAAAAATAAAGGGGGAGCTGTTGGAGTTCAAGGAAAGATTTTTTTTCTCATGTATTCCTTAATAAGAAGGAAGAAATTTTTTGTTGTTGTTGTTTTTTAAATAAAATTTCACTTTTAAAGCCATCTTTTTCCATAAATCTCTATGAAATATGTATATGTACTTTTTGGATTCTGTATATATGTATACGTATTTCCACTTTCTTGTCCGGTCCTCCACATTCTTTGAGCAGAGGCTGCCAGATGGACCAAAGTGACTCCATATATACACATCTCAATATGTAAAAGGTTTGATACATATCTAAAAGTGATCATCTGAGTGATCTGAGAATGTTTTAAAGGTTTTCATGAGATCACCTGTTTGATTTTAATTTGTTGCAGATACCAGCTTTTTCATTGCAGGCTGCTGATACTGCCGATTAGCTCACCATGCCAGTTAGTTCTGGTTTAGTCCTCTCTTGTGCTGTACATTTCTGGCACTGAAAATAAATTTGCTATTTGGGATTATTGTAGTCACTGAAGAAAAGGCTTTTATTTCATGACATGAAAATATGTGTATCTACAAACATGTTAAGCAATTGGGAAGTAGTGGCTGTGTTCTCAGCATGTCTGGACCTTCTATAGAAGGTGACATATGGGCAGCCAAAATTTCATAACACATTTTTTAAATTAGAGTGACTATTCTGAGATACACTGGCTGTGTGATATTTCAGGTTTTGACTTTCATTTTGTTTGCAAGTTTTTAATAAAGGGAGCTTTTATTTAGTACGATGTAGTATGATACTTCATATGCAAGTACTTAATACAAGTCTAACCACTTGCAGATAAGCTGCAAGTAAAACTTGTAGTTTTTCCTTCTTTGTTAAAGAGAAGCTGAAATAGTGTGGAGAGTTTAGCCTCGTTTCTTTGTTCAATCATGATTCTTTCTTTCTACCATGTAATCAATAAGGTGTTGGACCTGGGGGCAGCACGCTAAACCAATACTCTGACAGCCTGGCTTTAATTCTTAGTCCATCTTTTTCTGTGTTTATCCTAAATAAGTCATTTCATCTGTCCACATTTCTATTTGTCTCATGTGTAAAGTGGGAATAATGATTCTATGACTTCCATTTAAAGAAAGTAAAAATTTCTCCATGAAAATCAATACATAAAATCTATATGTTAGTGAACTAAGAGTGTTCCCTGATTTCTTTCTCTAAATAAGTTGTCTTGAGAAGTTTCTTCTTAACTTGGATAAAATGCCTGTGGAAGCATCAGATCTCTTGTCAAGACAATAAACAATGCTGTCTGAACTGAAAGGATTTTGTAAATTTCATAGACAAAAATCGTCTTTATAAGCTTTCTGAGAGGCTTGTGATTCCTCTCAGTAGGAGGGGAAGAAAGAATTACATTGTTTGACCACGTTCACCGAAGTTTTTTGCTATACATAATAAAGATTTTGCCAGCAAGAACTTGCTTTTTCCCATGTCCCCTAACCTTACATCTCCTAAACATGGATGGTTTTCTTAGAATAAGCTTTTCCAAAACATGATGAAGCAAGCGCTTGATACAGAAAGTTTGGCATTATGAATTCATTCTCTGGAATTTCAAATACGTCTCCATTTCCATCTCATATGGCTCCCTACTGACAGCACAATTCCAGTAAACTCTGTCAAAGATGAATGTGAAAGCATATGAACTGCAACAAATATGAGTAGCAGAAGACACGATGAATAGCTCCTGAGGGTGTACAACACACAGGAAGACAAAGGAGATAGCACTTCAGCTCACTGGGAAGAGGCATCATTTCTCAGCATGATTAAGTGCTTCCATGGATCTGTAGCAGCTACAATAGCACTTACATCTGGTAACTTCACTTTTAGAGAATGCTTTGCCAGATTTTTCATTGTTTCAATGAACATGTATATTTATATTGGAGAACGGAGTTTGTTTTAATGTCATCCCTTCCGAGGCATGCTTGGTAATAAACAACTCCATGTCATGTATTACATTTTTGTGTCGGCAGTGAACTCCAAATCTGATGCTGAGTTTGAGACTAGTGCTATTTAGAGGTTGAGAATACACCTGTGGTTTTTCAAAATACATCTATCAAAGTGCAGGATTTGTGTGTAAAATTCAGACACCTGGAGTGCTCGTTTTCTTAATTTTAGATCCTGACTCTTTCTGATTTTGTCACTGAAGTGATCAGAGTTGAATGAAGCTTCATATGTACAGGTTAGGGAATGTAAGGAATTGGGGCCATGTGTTTTCCATTGTGGGAACCTTTATGATATCATTGTCAGAGAACATGCTCAATATGCCTTCCAGACTTGGCATGCTCTTTAGATTGCATGATTGGTTGTGACTGTGTCAGTACTATATTCATGTTCCCCTGGGTGCACAAATATTAAGATATTTAAAACATCTAATCCATAATATGGAAGGATTTTTTTCTTATTAAAAAAAAAAAAACAGCCTTTATATCCCTGATTAAAAAGATATATATATATATATATAGCATATAATTTAACAGTTTAACTTCCTTTTGCTATGGGGTCTGTAAGAAACTTTTTATTCAGTGGGCCACTAATTATTGCCTGTCTATCCTTAGGTACTCACAGAAAAAAAAAAAAAAAAAAAAGGAAAAAAAAAAAAGAAAAAACATTTTTGGTCCAAGTTGCTAGAAACTAAGTCTTCCTTCTGTCAGCATATGGATAACAGCTGTCATTACCACTAGCCAGTTATATTGTCTGCTGTCCTGGTTCTTTATCTGTCCAACTCCAGACACTAATTCAGAAAATAAGAATAAATAATCAAGGCATGTGGAACTGAGGCCAGGCTTTTTTTTTTTTTCTTTTTTTTTTTTTTATTCACAACACCTGTTGCCTTTTATAGGTTTGGCTTGATTAGTCCAAGCCACAATGGTTTTCTCGATTTCTTTATAACTGGACACTTTTCAGAAAGTGTCTTTGCAGTTTTTTGGGGTAACCCTTATTACTTTTATTAAAAGGCTAAAGGTAAACTGAAAAAATACCACTGTTTATTGACTACAAAGCAGAGAAGGGGGAGGTGGGTTTGATGAGGTCAGAACTGTGAACATTTTTATGTTGCAAGTTGAATTATTGCATTCAAATGCAATGCTTAAGTTTTCTCAACTCTGCTGATGCCTGTGCCAAGGTAGGGGACATTAAACACCTCGTAGAACTGTCCTAGCTCTCCTCCTTCTCTTTATTCTTCTCTCTCACTGATCTGTGTGCTCGCTGCAATTCTCTTTAAATACACCTGGATTTTCTTTCTAATTTTTCTACGTGTAGTGTTCATATATGTAAATTAAAATGCTTGTCTTCCTATTTCCTCAGCTATTTGAACAGTTTCAACTGATTTCTTAATTTCTGCCTTGTGAAGCCATATATATCAATTTAAGCTGAGATTTTTTGACATTCCAAACCAAGCAGAGCTGCGTGCTCAGTGTTTGCATGAAGGCAGCTCAGGAGAGCCTGGAGTGCCTCACAGTAATGAGCCAGTGGCTCCTTCCCCGGTATTTTGAGGCATCTGGTTTTTGGTGTTTTGAGATTGCACTGACTGTATGGAGCTCAACAGCCAGGTACAGCTGTGCTTCCTTATGTGTGATCTTGGCAGTAAATCTCTTAAATGATTGGGGGGGGGGGGGGGGGAGGGGCATGCCTAAGTTTGTTACTTTTAGATTAAGTGGTAGAGGTGGAAGAAGCAGACAGGCTTTTGACAACATAGAACCTTCTTCCTGACTATAATGCTTGGTTTAAATAATAATACTTTGTCTGGAAACCTTGTCTTACCTTTACATACATTATATTGTGTATATGGTGTGTATGTTATATCTATCTACAAGTGTATATTATTAAAAACAAAAATCTGTTGAACAGACCTTTGGATGTCCCATTTTCTGGTCAAGTACCATACTTAAAAAGGAGTACAGCTATACATGAGGTGAGTTCTGCGCAGCCTGACCTTGCACCCATTATGCGGCTGTCAGACTGGAAGGTATGTGGGTGCAAGGAGGAAAATGGGGAGCTGAAGATGTTACAAGAGCTTGCAAACATTGTTGATCCAGAAACCTAAAAGCTGAACATCCTGTTCCATTGTAATTTTTTAATGGTTGCACTGTTGCCGTTTTCTTCAAATGTACATATATATATATTTAACATTGATGATAGAAAGTGAAGTGGCCACTATGCTTTTTATACCTTCTTTTTCAATATATTGTGTCAAAAATACTGTTTCTTCATAGATAACAAAAAGAGACATAATAATTTTGCAGAGAGAAAAAGAAATGGTTGGAGCTGAGTTTTCAGCAAATAAGCTTAATTATACTGTATATAAAGAAGAAAAATGGACATTCTCCAAAATGTGCTGTTTTGGCAGCAGAAGTACAGCTTTTGAAGCCATACCTTCCACCAGAGACCATGACATTCTTGTCATTTCTTCTTTAAACCTGCATGTCAAAGTGAAATAGAAAACACCTGCATGTCTTGACATCTCTTTTCAAAGACCATGAGTGCCTCTAAGTGGCAGGAGTAAACAAAGTGTCAGAGCTAAAACTTCATCTAGTGCACTCCAAATGGGACTAAACTTTAAAAGTCTGTGCTGAAAAGATCTCTCCATCTGTAATTTACTGCATTGGAATTACCACGTTTTGGATTAAAAAGTAAATAAATATGAACATTGGCAGTGACACGAACAAGGAGATGCTGCTGCTTCTGCAGGTGGAGTCTTGTTGACCCTCTGTATTTCAAGACTCCCTCAAACTTTGCTGTTTTTTAGCAAGTCCATAGAAGGAATCATATCTGTATAAATATTCAGATAATTTGACCTTTAAACTCTCTGATAGATTGAACCAAGATCTATTAGCAAAACTATTAACCTTTCAGGTGTTAAAATGTTTTCTTCATTTATGGTCTTACTCTCCGTTCAACATGTTTTCTGTAGTGAGCGGTTCATGTGGGAGGTTGTCAGTGAACTCACATCTTCAAAAATATTTGTGGGCTAAATAATTGTTTCCTTACCAGGTATATCTTTATATGAAGATTCCTCATGCTCTGTCCCTGACTTTGTTTTTGGCCTGTTAAGAACATCCTATTAATTTATTCCAGTTATGTACTTTTCCTTTTGCTCTCTATTATTTCATTTTATTTTGCTGTTTAAGTGCTAGAGTGATACAATTATTTTCTGATTGACTGAGACAGTTTAAAGCATTTTATTTATTTTTAGTCAGTAAGTAAGCTGTATTTTATTTAATGACAAATTTGACTCTTCCAACCCTAAAAATATCTTGAACTTTGGTTTTCATTAATAACAGAAGCGGAAGATTCCCACAGGTTTTAAAACTGCATTTAAGATAAAATATTTTGTATGTTCTCAATTAGTGTGAAAATGTGCAAGTGTCACAGGTAGTTAATTACTCAAAACTAGAAACAAGGAAGAAAGAAAGGAGCCCATGTTACTTTTCTTTGATGTCAACTGTGCTTCAGAGCAAGACAGCTTCCCGTAACTCAGTGCTGAATGGAGGTGGGGGTGTCTCCCAGGTGATAAATTTGTATTCTGCAGCCTGAAATTTATTTTAAGTTGTGGAAGCTGAGATATTGACCATAAGGTCAGTTTAGGAAAATGCTGCCAGGAAAACAGTTATCTGGGCCTGGTACTACCAGCATGATATAATTAAATATATTGTTTGGCTAGTGTATCAGAGTGGGAGTTGGAATTAGGTTTATGAGAGTGGAGCTAGCACAGCCAAACAGTCAGGCTATCAGATCAGCCCTTCTATTTGCATTCTTCCTTATTTGAAGAGAATGAAAAGGATCTGTTCATGTTGTCATTACCTCTTGAATAAAGGTCTTAGAAAGTATGACACTTAGAGGAGAAAGTAGGAGGGCAAGACAGGGTGAAATGGCAAGGGAAGATTGATCCTTGAGAGGCTCAGGGAGTGGGGGGAAACACTTTACAAATGGTAATAAGGCAAGTTAAGAAAAATGATACCAGATGTGGCTGTAATGCCAACAATCAGCAAAAAATGTAAACATATATAAAGCTGTAGTAATAAAGCTGTTACAGCTGTAATGTTCAGGATGGAAAGAAAAATGAGGTCTCTCTTTTTAACTTAAGCTGTATCAGACTCTGGCCTCTGCTTATATTTATTTTTCCCCTTGTCCATTTCATCCTTTTAGAATAGTGATCCATCTTCCATAAAATTTGCTAGAGACCATTTCCAACATTTTGTATAAAAATAAAATGTAATACTGCCAACATCTTTCACAATAAATGATTTTATTTATAACAAAAAGCACTTTTGAACTCTTCAGCATATTTCACAACCAATTCAATTTCCAAGTGCATGGAAGTATTTGAAAATTCATCCCATTTAATTAGAGAAAATGTAAGACTAAACCTGTCTTCTTGTGCACCACTGCAAACGCAGTGCAAGTGCTGTCTGTCCTCCACCATATAACAATTTCTTCTGCAGAGTCCACTGATGCTATGAATTATACGCAGGCCACCCAGGAGGCCTCATGACTGCCAATGGATCTAATGGACTTGTGGCTCCCGTGGTCTACCTGGCCAAGACTTTAAATCTCTTGTCTTCTATTCAAGATATGCAGTACTCTGCCCTGACAGTGGTATGAAATGAAGGGCAAACTTTATTCTCTGAACAGCTGTAGGAATGAGGAGCCCTTATACATCTATGTTTTTATTTTTTTTATATGCAGTCCTACTTTACAATTGTAATTTTTCAAAAGGTTATTGGAATAGTGTATTCCTACAGTTAATGGAGTGGTCCATGCCTGCAGAAAGCCGTGCTTTTTATTTGTTATAAATTTAGTTATTCAGTAATTGGTTGTTCATATTTGGTATTTAATGATCCTATGGCTCTTCCTCTCTTTATTTATACAAAAACACCTAAACTGTTTATTATCAGTGATGAAAATTTTCAGGAGCAGTAGTTCCCTGACCAACAGTTTTTCAGGACTCTGTGATAATTTCAACATATCAAGCCCAGTGAGTTAGTGCAATCTAATACATCTGGAATGTGAATGACTGAGAAGTCATTTATTTGGCTGTTGTAAAATCTGTAAATTGTGCATGCAACTGTGGGGGAAAAAAAGTACTCTTCTGTTTTGGGGGCTTAATTCAATAAGTTTACGTCGTGTGTCTTCTATTTATGGGCTCTTTTATATATGATTAAAGGGAAATATCTTGTAATCAGATGTTTTGTAAAACTATACTATGAACATACAGAGAGTGGGTACATTGCAATAGTGCATGGAATTTCCAGTCCCAATTATTATATTGTGTTGTTCAGTCCTTCCCTTTTTTAGTAAGGAAGCTTATAACTTCTGTCAGATAACAACCTTATTCTAGTCAACTTCAGCGTTTCATTCATATGTATTCTTCCAGTCCTTATCATGCCATAAATACTTCCTAACTTCTCTTGGTCTTATTTATTGACTGTATTCTTTATTTGCATTCAAGTGGGAAATACCTTAATGTACGGGCAAAATATTATGATTATTTCCATCAGAAATAATTGAGATTTACTTCTCGCTGAATTAGCTGAGATGGCAGTATGACTATGGAATGCATCCTTGCTGGCATTATGATGGCATGAGCATGACTGTGGATTGCATCCTTGCTGTATTGAGAGTTGTTGTCATCAAGAAGAGATGCACATAGCAGCAAAGTTTTCTGCTTACATAGAGGTGCGTGCATCTGTTAGGTCTTTTGCCAGTGATTTGCTGTTATGAGTCACCATGCAGTCACCATTTCTAAGATGTGCTCTTCTCCAAAGACGAAATAAGATCTGAAATGTGTGACTTCCACAGGTACATTAGTTCAAGTAGGTTTCTTTCTTTCTAACTCCTCTGCATTGATTACATGAAACACGTTAAATTATTCACATTTTTGAATCACACTTCAGAAACAGTTGCTTTTCTTACAAGTGATTTGAGATTCCTTACTATTACTCCTTCATGCATAATAAAAACACCAATTCTGCCTGGGAAACTTTCCAACCACCTGTATTGGTTTCTGGTTCCCAAAGTATATAGGAGAGGCAGCCTTAAAACAAGCAAGATGATGATCTTCCAGAGAAACCAAGGCTTTTGCACAGTGCTGCTACAGCAATAAGTACAATCTGTAATGTAGTTCCTGCTGTTCGTAAGCATCAGTCTTTCAGTATCATCCACAGCACACTGATTTTGTGAAGGGTAAGAGCTGCAGCAGTGTCCAGTAGCTGCTTTTTGATGCTCTTTGCTGGAGTGTTCCGATCAAATCCCATCTACAGTCATGTAAAGCAGCAACACAGAAGTGGCATAAAATGTTGATTACATGGGTTCTTCTAGAAAAAGCCAGTAGTCTGAAGTTGCAGAATAGTGTATTTCTGTAGAGACAAAACAGTGGGATAATTATATAAGGGAGGGGAAATAAGGGTTGGAGGGGAAAAAAAAAAAAAAAAAAAATAGATACAGGATTGTAATGAGCCACTTCTCTCAAGTGCTTTTACAATAAATAAAAAAATAAATTTCCAGAACAGTTTATGAGTTGAAAGAAGTAATTTTGTACTCAGTTGAAAATAAAAGAAAAATAAACAAGTTATTTTTGCAAAGTAAAAGAAACAACATGGCTTTGAGCTATTGACAGCAAATGAAGTCAGAGAGAAGTAAACTGCTTTTGTCAAGTTAGCTTAGTACTGAGCAAGTCTCTGTTTGTTTGTTAATCAGATTAACAGTAACTCAAGATAAACATTTGAGATTACAATGTGTTATCACAGGTATTTCAGCAATTAATTGGAATGCCAAAATACTTTTTCAATATCTACAGTTTATTTTCAGAAAATTAGACATTTTCATTAGGGCCACCCACGGAGCAAAGCACCTCCTGTGACTAACTGCTCATCCACTCCTATTTCTAATGTGTGGAAGGCTGTGGAAGCTGCTGCCACCCAGCTGGGCCTGTCCCAGCTACAACACCCCACAGGGAGAGGAGGCTGCAGAGATGCCCATCCCCAAGTCTGGTGAAGCAGCTTCGCTTCCTCCGTCACAGCAGAGGAAATGAAGGATAATTCCGGGCAGGCAGGAACACTCTCCAGCACTTTGCCCTGAAGATAAGAATGAATAAATAAATAGTGACGCTGTGGTCTGGGAGGCAGGTTGTTCAGAAGGGAGTGAGAAGTCAAATGTGGGAGTTGAGAAGCCAGTGCAGATGGGGAGGAGGCAAGGAGAATGTGTGGGAGGTCATTTCTTCCTTTGCTGAATGCAAAACTAAGTTTGAACTTTCACTCTGTAGTTAACACAAAATCCAGAGATCTGTAAGGAGAGTTTTTAATCAAATAGAAAAAACTGTTTGAAAGACTTTTTTTTTCAAAACATTACTTTAGTCAAAAATGATACTTTAATTCCTCTTGTGGCACTGTATTTCTTTTTAAGCAAATGTAAGTGTTTTTGTGAAAATAATTGCACCCGCGAGAAGCAATGTTTGAAATTTTCATATACCAATTTTTAATATACCCATCATAAGAATATAAATACCCATTTGCTTTTCTTCTTCTGGGTGTAAAACAGTGCTGGGTGACCTCAGTGGCTCCTTAAGGCAAGACAGCACCACTCCTCAGCTAAGTACAAGATTCTCAGGTCCACTGGTAATAAATGGGTAGCCAGAACTTCAATTTTAAGAAGTGAGTTGTTTTTGAAGAGTGAGTTAGAACTCATCCAAGGGTAAAAGACCAGGTGTGTAGGGTGGGGAGCTGGTTAAAGCTGATCTCTCTGCTGTTTCTGGTTGCTTGAGGAAACACAATAACCTCTGCTCATCCTGCCTCTCCCCCAGATGTCACTGTTGATCCACACGACTGAGGATCAGCGACTACTCATCTGGCTTTATCTTCTCTGGTGTACCTGTGCGTGTGGCATGGATACAAGTGTTTGTAGAGATTTTAGGACACTTTGTCTTTAATATTTTGGTCAATATTAAGTGATTTCTGTGGAAATACTGTGGTCTACTTTGTTCTACATTTGAAACAACATCCTTCTCCTCAATAAGATGTTTTTTGTTATGAATTACTCCTACTATCTGTCTACGCTAGAGCTGATCATGTTGACAATACTGGTAGAAAGATCAAGGAGCCATAGGAAATTGTACAAGCCTGAGGTGGGACCCTCATTACATGGCTCTGCCCAGCTGCCATTATGTTTGTCCTCCAAGGTCATCAGAGGCCTGGTGGCAGTACCACGCTAACCAGCGTGCTGCCCTCTGTAAGTGGCCGGGTGAGGTAAAGTGGAGCCCCCAAGGGTCTCCCTGCTGTTGTGGCAGCTCTCCCCATGGGTGACAGGGCTGCCCCTCACCTCCAGGCATCAGTCAGCCTCCCCACTGAGGGACTGGGGGCGAAAAGGAGGGAAGGATCCCTGAGCGTCCCACAGCTGTCAGTCAAGGAGTCGGAGCTGGAGGAGATTGCAGAAAACATGAGGAAAAGATAGCCCTACTGGGATATTTTCTGGAATCTCAGTGCTGGTAAGTCAGCCACTTGGCTTATAGTTGACAAAAAACATAACATGAGTTAAGTTGGTCCTAAATCCCATTCTAATTTCTGTCAGGTTGCCAGTGCCATTAAGCCCCACCCCTCAGGTGTGGCTGAGGGCTGCTGAATCCCCTCAGTGCTTGTGGGCATCCCCTGCTAAAACCTTGCCTGCTGCCCTAATGAAATAATTACAGAATTGGAGGCTGTTATCCAATTACTCTGACGTTTTACCATTCTTTGTCGTTAACTGGATTAAGTTCATTGTAAAAAGATTAGTCGTGGAATAGGGCTGAGCGTAACGGAGCAAGGCGTCTGTGCCGCAAGGGCTGGTGGGGACGGCGGCGTGTGGCCCCCTGTGATGGCTGGCTGCTGAAGTAATTCATTGCATGGAATAGCACAAAGTATTTAAAACATGTGTCAGTGTTATGGAGCTCTTGCACATTCTCAGGATAGGTTTTTCTAGTAAGTAATTCATGGTAATACAAAAGAGAAGTGTTTGATGATTTTCTCTTCATAAGTACTGTGTGTTGCAGTCTATGTTGTCACCATAGTTAATGTCCATTTTTAGAGCAACAAGATATCCTGAATCTTTCAATATTTGCAGGGTTCAAGTTCTTTTTACCTCTAATAGTTGCTGTGATGCTAGGTCTTTCTGAAAGATCTGTGGTTTAAAAAATATTAGACTGGTTAGGAATTGTTCAGTTTTATCTCATAGCAGGTTTGATACTTCTGTAATGCACTTCTTCTACTTATTTTTTCTGTGTCTGTTCTTTCCTTCTGATTTGGATGGGCATAAATGTTACACATAATGGCTGTGATTAGCCAGTCAGTCAGTGCAGATTTCCATTCCCTGTTTTGCACTTCTCTGACATTAACTACCCTGTTCCTAAACAACTTTTTACTTGGATTTCTGTGGTCTTCCACCTGTGATAGGCCTTGATGCATGCACTCTGCACAGAATCCAGTGGTTCAGGAGCTGCTGAAGAAACCTAGTCTCTGTTGAAGTAAAGGAACTGCAATAACAACAAAGAAATAGGTTTTCAGAGTTGAGAAATGAAAGCAGTGTATTAAAATTGTCTGGAAAACATTTAATTCTGCTTGTTTCTTTCCTGCCAACCTGTATTTTCATTGAAGTCAATGGGATCTTCACTACAGAATTAAATAAGGGTATAATGGAGCATTGCAAACACCACTCTTCTGGCTTTTCCCCTCCCCTTCTAAAATACTTTTCTTCCCTTGTCCCCCCTTCTCCTTTTTTTCATTTGTTTTTGTTGGGTTGGGTGGGTTACTTTTTTTTTCTTTTTTTTCTTTTTTTTTTTTTTCATTTTAAACACAACTTTTTCCCAATGAAAGCCATCATAATAATTATCTGGAGCCATATTTAGTGAATGCAATTATAATATCTTTTTTCATGTTTGAGGTTATTTATTCTAAACCCTTAAATTTGATTTATTTTAGTTCTGGTCAAGATTTACCATTGTGTAGGAAATACTGGATGATTTTAATTACATTAGTTGTTTCAGCATCTTACAAAGTATTGTACTTTGTAAAAGAAAAGTTAATAGTTGCATAAGAGTCTTTCGCATCTATATCAGAGCCTGGCTTGCCAGCCCACAACCCTCCTTCCCAGACCTGTGTTCTAACTGGCATTACTTCAAAACAATGTTACTTAAATGTGAAGTCTGGGTGGGGACAAAATATAATTGTTGCACATTTCCCTCATGGTGGTATTTGGATTTGATTCACTAGCAAAAATGGCTTGTAAGCTTTGCTTTGTATGGAATCTAGACATATCGAAATCTTTCTTCATTGCATATATCTTCTGGGAAAAACCCTAATAGGTTTTAACAGTGTGTCAACACTTATTTTATTCTTTTATATATATACATTTAAATCCAAAAAAGAAGCCATTCTTTTTGTGTTTTAATTAGGAAGCTTATCCTATAAGGAAGACCTCAGATCTACATTTCAGTTTTCCCATTTCTTCAATGGAAACAGGTTTCAAACCTAACTGCGTATATAACCCTTTTGTCTCTCGAAATGCAGCTTAGTTCAAATTTGAGAATTTGTAAAATTTACTGTGAAAACTGCAGTTCTTGCTTACAACTTAGTTAAGTGAGTTCATTTCCTGACCAAAGCCAGTCATCACTGAATATTTATGCATTTCCTTTTATAGCAGGTGAACTGCTAAAGGACTATAAGTTTATTTCCTTTTTACCACACTAATAGGTTAGGTTATAGGAAATAAGACATGCAGAAAGCTTTCAGCTAAAGTTCTCCTAGATACAGAACACAATTTTGAAGTACACAGCGTAATCTGCTACATTTTTTCCACTTCATGCAAAATAACCCTGAAGTAAATCAGGTTTTCCTGAATTCCTCCCCACACTGCCAACCAATGGCCAACAACTGTAGCCTTCCTGAGCAGGTTACACTTGACCCTTTTGTAACTGCATTCCTCCCTTTCTTTCTACCTTTTCTCTGCCATCATCTCATAATTTTACGGGTCCTGTCTTTCCTATTTCCTAATTATGTCAGTGGAACTTGATCATTATATGAGCAATTAGAGTTCTGATAGAGGCTTACAGCATGCATTACAATGTAATATGAAATGTAGACACTTCTGCTCTAAGTGGAAGTGACAGATCAGAGCTTACAAATTGCATTCATTCACTTAAGAACCGCCTGGGACCTCTAAATTGATCACATGTGTTGTATGGATTATGTAATATTAATTAGGGTAGTATCCAATAGTGCAGCTGCGGTCCTTTTGTGGTTCTATTAAATCTCTGTTTTCAGGGGGTTGTAATTCAGTTCTGCAAGTCTTTTTGCAATGAAGGAAAACTTGAAGCACAATTACTAACTGAAGCTGAGAAGGCATAGGTATATGTAAATGTGAGTGAATCAAAGAAAAACAGTATTCGTGAGGTCTCAGAATTCCAGGTACTTTTGCCTATCTTCAATTTTTGTATGTTTACAATGAACATTTTTCATCTCCAAACTCAGTATTTTCTAGTTTTATTAAAAAATAGTAGTGTATTTTACTACCATACTACTATAGTATTAATTTTTTACTTAAGCTACTGATAACTCTTTTTCTTGAAGTATGACAGTTGTTATTCTGTGTTTATAGTATTTATATATATAATATACAGTATTCTTGATCGACATACATGATTATTATTAGAAAAGAATTAAAAAGGTGTAGGTGGAGCATTGTTTCTCCAAGGCAATATTAAAATATATATATATATATATATATATATATATAAAATAAGAGTAAGGCCAGATCTCATTCTTGTGTTCAGTCTTCTTAGCTTCAACTTTCCAGCCATATTGTTTTGGTGATACAATATTTTTGAGGATGGGAAGATGCTGCGATTACTTTTTGTAGTATTTTTAGTTGCTCCTGTGTTGGATACTTATTCTGAACCATTTTTTTTTATGTTAATGTTTTGAAATTAATTGGATTTACTCACTACCTTTGCTCTAAAAGTTGATTTCTAGTAAAACTCAGAAGCAGCATTCCAGGGCTGATTTAATTTACAGTATGAGTACCATATCTTCTGATTTCACACCATTAAGCTGTAGTCTTTTTCACATGAACTAATATTGAATATTCACAAAACAAAAACATGAGAGGACTGTATTCATTTCCTAGAAATTACATTAAGAATTAAAAAATGACATGAGAGCTCTGTAGGCTAGTGAGCCCGACTGGGTGTTGGTGATTTCATCTGCAGTGTGACTAATGCTAGCAAATTAATGGATGTGACCTTTTTCGCTTCCTATATGATTTTCAGTACAGAGCAACAACAAACTGCATCAGGCAGGGTGCTTATAGTATTCTCAGGCTGTTGGAGTATTGAGACTCAGGCAGTGCAGTCTTGCAGCATGATTGATTTGCAGTTTCCCCAAAGACACTACATGAAAACCTTATTCTTTAAGACGTATATAAATGTAGTTTACACATTAAGTTTCCTCTTTTTGTACATAATGGGAAAACCTGTCATTATGGAGATATTTTAGGATTCCTTGTACATATTTTTCTCAAGTGTATGAAGATGTTGAAATTGTACAAGTAGGATGTTTGCCTTTGTAACCTGTTTTAAAGGAGCAGTAACCACCATTCTCTCTTATTTGTCCTTTTCTGTTTTTATTCAATGTTATGTTTGCTTTCAAGTTGAGAACAACTTACTGGAAAGTAGTTGTTTTCCTTCCAGTCCTGAAGAGCTACACTGCAGAGTCCAAGCCCATGTGGACATTTCTTATCTTCCATGTGAAATACGGTTATTTTTAAAAAGCCACAATGCTTTTTCAGTTTAAAATAACATTGCAAAGCAAGATGCAAAATTAGCTGTATTAAAATTACTGTAGTGATATAAAAATATTTTTTTCTTTTATTTGTATATGACTAGTTTTCAGTATATAATTTTCTGTTTTTAAAATATACAAGAACTTCTTGGAATGATCCAGTAGAGTGGGAAAAACTAAGAGTTTTCCACTGGCATCACTTAACTTGCATTATGTTCTAAGATACTTGATCACAGAATATATGAGATGTTGGATAGTGTTATTGTTGCTTGATAATCAAATTTTGATAGCTGCAAAATAAAAATATGCAGTATGGACACATGCCCTTTTCAGGGAATTTTTGTTATTGTGAGAACTGTCTGGGTTCATTGATACACATATTTACGTTGTCAATCATTATAGTTGATACAGAGAATGAATTTTGTTTTAAACTTCTGATGAATGTAGCTTATCATGTTAAAAGGAGCATCTTGATTCTGAAGTGCACATCATATTTCCTGCTAAATTAAATGTTAGCTGTATCACAGAAAGTAATCGGAAGTAGATTGAATTAATTCCATCCTTTACTCTTCATATTTTGTCTCATTTATTTTGACTTAATTTTCTTTTAAATAGAAACAAACACCACCTTTGGCTTTTAGAAAAACAAAAAACACTGATAGTCGATTAAAAAGTCATTTAAAAACTTTACAGTAACATCGTTAGCAATAGAAAAAATCCTCTTTTCTGCATATCAACAGAAAGTATTGCCCTTTGCTTACTTGAGAGCAGTGTTTCCAAGGCTGTTTTTATTTGAGGATATATTTAATGGATTTTATTTAGTAGTTGCTACGTCTTGCTACTTAGCCAGGCAGCTGAAAGTCTGAATTCTATTTGTTATGTCCTGAATGTAAAATGTGATTTTATTGATAATCCTCTCCTCTGAAAAGTAGATAATAGCTTTTATTATTCCTAAAATAAATTATAAAATGCTGTCTTGGATAACAGTATTTGGATGTTTCAAGGCTGTGGATTAGAAACCAATTAGAGCAGGATCTTTTCACCTTAACAGTAGCACATGGTATTGCTCCTGTTTAAGAAATTGGCTGTTGTGACGAGGCAGCTGCAGGATGGCTGTTGTTCTGGCTCCAGGGCCAGGTGTTTGATAAAGGCCTCCTCCAACCTTGCCCCAGTCACCTGATTTTCTGGCTGTTTTGTGCAGTGTCATCTTGCTGCTATCATCTTGCACCGGTGTTACAGGACAGCCAAGGGGAATGTGGCAGCCTTGCAGCTGGGCTGAGGAGGTGGTGGGTAAAGATTTCAGGCTGGTGGGAAACCTGCTTCTTGCTTCTCACGTAGCTTTCCCCAGGCCACAGGACTTGGTGAGGGACAGGTGGTCATCTTTGGTAAATACGGGTGCAGAATTTCCACTGCTATGTATTGGTCCGTTTCCTTTCTACTTTAAGGAAAATCTTCCATCTCCACAAGGAATTTTCATTTCTGTGAGGAAACTGGTCTTTTTTTAAAGCTGTTAGATGGACAAGCTGGGTGGCAGCATTTTGCTGCTATCAGTTTGCTGTGTGTTCTGTTCATGTACAGAAAACACTTGTTCCACCGGGAAGGCTCCAGTGAACAGACCCCTTTGTCTAATGTGACGCTTGACCTTGCCAGTTCCTAACATAATGTTACTGCAGTATTTTCCACTGCTATTGTATATGCTCTTTCTGTTAATCTTTCTTTCAACTTCTGCGTGTCTGACACAGGAGTATATCTGTATGCACTTGATTTTTTTTTTTTTTTTTTTTTTTTTTTAATTAACAATGCAGTCATTTTGTATTTAACCCCTAATTTACCCAAATTTCCAAGTAACAGGTAGGGAAGATGCCTGTTCCCAGAACAGATATCGCTGTCTTCTGTTTCACTGACAGTGGTGTCAGAGCCCTGCCAGCAGGTATCCTCTCATGCTGCCCAGCCTCAGGTGGTGGTATGGAGAAGGTTGCTGTCCTAGCAGTCACTAAAGGTGGCGTGACAAAGGAAAAATATCCTAACTTGTTCTAAGGTTCACTCCATTGCTGATTTTGGTGCAGGTCTTAAAGCAGACTTGTCATAAAATCTGGTGGGTAGGTACATATATTTAATAATCTATTTTAATAGGGTGGCTCTTGTATTAAATACAATTTATGGCTGAATGTTTGAACTGAATTGTACTGCTGGAAAATCCATCTCTAATAGAGTTTCATTGGAAGTTAGCAGATGATATAAATAAATGAAGGGAAAGGGTAATTTAACAATGTACTCTGTATAGGAAAACAAAACTTTTTGGAAGAGCACAGGCTTTTAACTTGAAATGCTGAAATCAGAGAAATGGATCAAGTAATCTCTTATTACCAAGAATTTTACTTAATCCTTTTGGTATCTCAGCAGTGTTTCATTTTCATAAAGCTTTTCCTTTATTGTTGAACACTGGATTAAGGCATTCCATGATTCTATATGAGGGATTTCTGGTATATTTTTGGAAGAAGAAAACCATTGATTGTGAGATTTCAGTGGGATTGGCAATCTATTTACCTTGGTTGTAGGGATTCACCTTCAAAATCACAAATCTGGGAGTATCCCAGAAGCTTCTAGTTACTTTAAGAGATACACCTTTATTTTGTTTAAAATAACAAAGAAAAGTGGATGGATTTGGTCGAGACCAAGGCTTACTTCTTTGTCATTTTTATTTTTTATATCAACAGCTTCCTTTCAATATGGAATATTGAATATCAATATAGTAAAAATAGTCTTCACCAGACTTTTGTTAAACTGCATTTTTGAACAATTAAAAAATAACGCTTATTAATTTTGGCCAATAGTTATAGTATTTATACTAAGTAATACAAAATAATTGTATTTATATTATGGTAAAAGTATAAATGAAAATGTTCATGTTGAAAGGTGACATCTTTTGCAAGCAGAGGTTTCCTTGTTTATTTAAGTAATATATATGTATGTATATGTTGGAGACTCTTCTGGTAGAATGATATGTAGGCTTCTTGTGCAAATGGAAACTTAGGCTGAAAGTCAATTCTACTAATGATTTCTTCTGCTTAACAGCCCAAGGAGAGCAGTACAATATAGCATTCCTGAAACATCTGAGCTTTCCTTCCAGTGCACACGTTAACATTCAACATCATCAATTAAATTAATGAAGACTAATAGATTTCAGTTCCGAGTAAGACAAAGAATGCAGAATCTGAACTCTTACTTGTGTTCCCAGTTGTCCAGGTTAAGGAATGTTAAGTGTACAGCATGGATTCCACTGCAATAAATGTGTGTAGCTGCAGTAAGGACAATTCTGCATGTCTTTGGTTTCCTGAGCAGTACTGACCCCTTTTAGATAACAGAAATGACTGTGAAGGGCAGGCTATTAACCAGGGTATTAAAAGCAAACGAACCGCTTATGCAAACTTGATTCTTTTAAAGGGCGGTTTTTCTATCTTTAAAAACATGTCGTCTTCTCTTCAGCAAGCTATCAAATGTCTCTTAATATGAGTCCTTTGTAGTGTTTGGAGTGCAGAAATTTGGGCAGGTCCAAGGTTTATTCTTCCCTTTTTAACTAAAATGTATCCCTTACTGTGATCTGAAAACTTTGCATGTTGTGTGAAATTTCCAGGAAATGTCACAAGTAGAGTGAAAAGAAGATGACACAAAAGCATAGTGGTATTAAGTGGAATTTTTAGTTAATAAATGCAAAGTTATTTATGAAATGTTTCAAAAATAACATTCTGTGTATACTGTATGTGCACATTAATGCTAGTGTTCATGATGCTCTGGTGTGGTTGCATCTGGTTCCTGGTGCTGCTCCTCCTGGGCGGGGAGTTGTGCTGTGCTTGGCACAGCCCAGCAGATAGCACGTGGTGGAAGAGGGCCCAAGTAGCAACGGCAGCTAGCACACATTCAGGCTCCTGGATTTTTAAAAATACGGCTCCTGTCAAGTTAGTGGAAGTGGAAAAAAGAGCAGAAGATAACTATAAACATGGTACTTTGTTCCATGGGGAGCTCACAGGGCAGTTTCTGTGTTTTTAAGAGAGGTGAGCATAAAATAGTGATTATTCTCACAGAAGAGTTTGGGAATGTTTTCAAAGTGTTATATGAAGGATGTTTTGCCACATAAGATTTAAAATAACCATCTAAGTGTTGCATATGATTTGCCCTGTTGGGTTTTAACAGCAAATCCCAACTCTAGCAGTGGCAGGCAGAGAGCTTGTCAGCTCCAAGGGTTGTGGTCTGGTATCCAGAAGGTGGCAGGTGATGCTCAGAGTGTGCAGAACTGGTCAGAGAGCTGCTGGGACCAGTGCACTCATAAAACATGTGTTTGTTGTACTCATCACATCTCCCAGGCACTCCCAGGCTTGCCCCATGTGAGGAGCCCTCTCTGCAACGTGTTTCAGAGAGCCCCTGAGAATCTGCTTGTCAGGCCCCAAAGGCAGCGTGGTAGTGAGGCACGTTCAGGCTCACTCTCTTCACCAAGCTCAGCAAGCAGAGCCACTCCTTTATTATAACCAAGAGTTCATGCATTTTAAAGCTCTGGGAAAACAGCTTCTGTTCCAGAGTGGAGCATTTCCTCCAAGGGGAGCTGTAGTTTGTGCAACATCTCCACTATACGAGACACTGCAGAAAAGAAATTAAGAGAAGTAGTAAAGTGGCGATGACTGAACTAATTGTTGGGCATTGTACATATTTTTCTCACATGCTCAGATTATTGCAAACTCAGTTTAAATGGAAAAGTAAGCACATATCCAACTAATATTTTGAGAGAAAATAACTGTATTCTGTGTGTTGGTGCTGCTTGCACGCCATTTTCCTTCCCCCTTTTGCCATGGCACAGTGGTACTGCAGGGATGGAGGTTCATTCAAGGCAGTGGGTGTGTGTGTGAAATTAATTATTTTTCCAGTGTTCATCTCAGCTCACTCTTTGGATTACGTTGGTACTGTATAGACTTAAGCTTTTCTGTACTTCATAGTAAGACTGTAGTGAATCACAAGAAAAAACCTGCATTGCATTGCAAAGGGATATTAAATGACTTTAACATAAAGAGGGGATTTTTTGCCTGGTATTCCTGCCTTGTGGGAACAGGTTGCTGCAAAATCTGTTCTTGGCATCCCAGAAAACGAAGCTGTTCTAGTAGCTGTATGTACTTATATGGATTCCTGAAGTGAGATCTTTCAATGCAGGCATTTTGTTTTTATTCATGTGAAGGGGGAAAGCAGCTGAGAAAATCAGTGTTGGATTTTGGGGAGCCAAGACTGCCATTTATTTTTATAAGTACTTTTGTATGCCAGCATATTGGTGTGCTGTTACTGATAATATGAGAAAGAATTCCCATGAATTTCATAAAGTTTATTTTCATATTATTACAGTATTTGAACTCCTTAAATGAGTTACCTAGGAAGGCAACGCACAATAATTATGATATTTTGATTCCTGCATGTCCATACACTGGAGAAATCCCTATTAGCAGGCAGAGCCTTGTAGTAAATAGCACTGGAGAACTGCAGAAAAAGCAGATGCAATAGCAGGAGTGCCAGTGTAATTATATTTTGTTCTTCTGTACGGTTACTCCTAGGGGAGAAGGAAGGCAGTAATTGAAATGATTAGCTACCGATATTATTGTGGTGTGAGCTGGCACACGGGCAGAACTCAAAGGTTTGTCACTTCATAGTGGAGCTTTCTATGTGATTCACTCAAGGTAGAAGTATCTAGAGTAATTTAGGGAAACAAGAGCTTAGCTGTTCAGGACTAATATTAAATGTAGAAAAAGTAGCAATTGCAATGATAATTTGAGGCAACTGGTGACAATCTGTCCCTCTCTTTATCTCTACAAGGTTATAGCTACAGCCCTTGCTAGTTTTGAAAGCAACTGTGTTATTTCTCTAAGAGACACATTTTATGCAGTCAAGTACCTTATGCTTAACCTCTGGCTGTATTTGCCCTTATTTTTTTAATGACCTTGAGTAAATGATTGTCATTTTATGTTCTAGCCAAAGTCCTTGAAAAGTTCCTCTCCAGAAAAGGACTCAATATTGCTGTTCTGTTCCCAGAAGATTGCTGGGTACTGTGAGGGTGGAAACCATTTGCTATTACTTAATGAAAAAATGTCCTCCATAAATCACCTCTTCAAGTGGAGCCCACAGTGAAACAGCATGAGTCTTTAGCACTGCCAGCACTCTAATAGACTTATATATCCTGGGTACTCATTATTTGCTGGTTGTTAATTATAGAGTGTGTTTAAGACAGGAAATCTGGTGTGCTTCTTAAGGAAAAAGCAGCACGCCCTATGCCACTCTTTAAAGAGAGAGGGAACTGACAAAGGAGGGGAAGGAAATGTCTTTTGCTCTAATTTAAAGGAATGGACTACGTACTTCACCTACAATGAAACACATCTGATGTTTTAATGCATGGAACTGGCTGGGTTTTTTATTCTTGCCCCCTGAAAATTTACACTAAAGGATTCTAAGACTTCTAGAGAAGTTATCACTGAGGTGATTTGGGTGCATCTTACAGAGTTGTTGTTTGTCTTGATTATTAACAAGTCTCTTTGGGAAGAAATTTGAAGGATTTCCCTGGGGGAAGAAAACTGGAGCTTTAAGATCTTCGTGCAGCTCCCAGCTTATTAGATCAGTTAATCTAATTAAGTGGTTTACTCTGACTTCACGCAGGCATGCATCAGAGTAATTCATCTTGAAAGTCAGTTGTATGAAATCATTATACTGGTAGTGGGAGACGAAGGCTAAACACAGTGCCCATGAGACCAGCAGCTGCTGCTCTGCTCCTAGAGCCCACTTAGTGTGCACGTCATTATAGCTTTACAGCAGGGATTGACAACCCAGCTTTTCCTTTTATATATATATACTCTAGCCCTGTATATATATATATACATATACATATATATATATATGTACTCTAGCCCTGCTTCTTTCTGATTATATCTTTATGGAAAGTTTATTTTTCTTTCTGTCAATAGCATGGCTTCAAGATGGAAAATGAAAGGGACAAACTGCACCAGCAGAGCCCCTAGATTGATGCCACTGGCCCTCTTCTGGTGCAGGAGGACAGGTCTTGAACCCACTCAAACAGAAGATAGTGTCTGATGTTGGCAGTCTGCCTTCCAAGCTGTTTTATAGGAGAGTACAAAACTTCTTCATTTTTCTTTGGCTGCATGCTTGCTCCTATTTGAAAGGAAAGACATATAGGGTAAATGTGGAAGGAAAAGACAGGAGAAGTGGTGACCAACTGCAATTTTTAACCAGGCTTCATTATTCACATCTCTTTATTCAAATGTTAGCAATAAACTATAAAATGCCTTGGGTTGGTTATAGATAAGTTCTGGAGTGATTTTTGAAATGGTGTTACATTTAGATATCAAGGAATGAAAAAGTGACTCCTACATTTAATATAGTATGACACTAACATACCCATGAGAGGGAAGAAAATAGTTGTAGCAACAGAGATTTCTCTTATTTGTTTCCTGGTTAATGATCCCTATTTGTCAAAATGTGGAAGGGAGAAACAGCATTCCTTTATTCATTAAAAATCTTTTTTAATCTTAATTTCTGATAATGTATACACAAATTATCCAGTGCATATTAACTCATTTTAATTCTTTATGCTTTTGGCTGCTCTGAGATACCTTAAAGCATGCAAGATGATGCTTAAAGCCTAACTTTATTTTGCAGCAGTAGTCTTTGCATCCTGTCCAGTACATGTGTTTTGCCTTACAGCGGGAAGGAGCTGGTAAACAACTGATGACAGACTGTCTCTGTGCAAACAAGCACTGTACCTGCTCAAATTGTTGTATTAGACCTGGAAGTCATCTGCAAAACATGGGTTATGACATAAGTGCGAAAGACAACATAGTAAGTTCCCCCATATAACAGCTTTATTGTACTGTAGGTTTTAATAAGGCTAATTACATGCACTTTACATCAATAATCTGTCAGGCTTTGAAATTAACAGTATTAGATAACCCATATTAAAAGGTTCTATTTCCTTAAGAGTAGTTGGTGCTTTTGAAGACATTTCTGTTTTACATTAATTGATGTAATCAAGCCATTATATCATTTTATTGAAGTATAAATATATATTTTTATTGATATTACATAATTGTTATTGATAATATAGCAATGTGGGGAACTTTCACAAGTCCCCTTTGTAGAAGCATTTGCAGATTTGGGGATTTCAAATTACTGAGACAAAAATCTTACTAAGACAAAATCAGGCTAAAATGAAAAATCTGACATCTTGCCTCAGATTCAGCATCTCTGAATTACTGCAGATGTTTATTAAGTACAGTCTTGAGCAAGGTTAGTAGCACACAATACTGTACACAGACTGTGCTTGTGTAATGTGGCATGTTGTGCATGACATGGTTTGAAGAGAGTATGTTTCCTTAGGCCATACAAAGTAGAAATTTGGGTCTGAAATGTATCTGGCTTTTTGAGAATAGGATTCCCAAAGAACAGGCTCCACACAGTAGTGGTCATGGCCCCAAGCCTGTCAGAGTTCAAGAAGCATTTGGACAATGCCCTCACACATAGGGTCTGATTTTTGAGTAGTCCTGTGTGGAGCCAGGAGTTGGACTCGATCATTGTGGGTCCATTCCAACTTGGGATATTCTGTGATTCTAAGAAGAGCCAGAGTCTCTGATGGAACATTTCTGAGTGTCAGTACTCTGGTGCTTTCTATAGGGTTGGATTTCTACATCCATACATGCAGGAAATGTGATTAGAGGACTGTAAAGTTATCTTGGCCAATAGTTGCTTGGAAACTGGAACCTCCAACTCCATTTAGGAATGTGCATCCACGTACAGGATTGGTTCAGAGAGCTGGCTCTTTCCTTTCTCATGGCTTGTGAAACAGTGCCCCTAGTTCCTAGAAGTTCCCTTCTCTTTTTACCCAAGGTCCTAGCACAGGAAAATTAAGTGACGCTCCTACCAGTAGCGGGAGAAAACTTTCTCCCATGCCATACTTGATCTAATAAAGTACAGGCTAGAGAGGTGGACATTGAGGTGGTTTGAAAACTCAAAACTGCCAGGCTCTCAGAGGGTTGTGACCAGCAGTGGCCAGTCAGTCAGCCTGTGGTTGGTACTGGATCCAGTGCTGTTACACATCCCTGTTAATGAGCTAGAAGTCAGGACAGGGTGTACCCTCAGCACATCTGCCGGTGGTGCAAACACTGGTGTGACCCATCAGGAGTGCTGGGTCTGATTCTGGGCTACTCTGGAGAGAGTTCAGCAAAGGGGCCACCAAGATGAAGGGATTTGGAGTGTCCGGCATTGGAGGAAAGGCTGAGAGAGCTGGGACTGCTCAGCTTGGTCAACAGAAACCTGGGGAGCATGGGGGCAGGAGTGGGTTTTATCAGTGTGTATGAATAACCAATGCAGGAGAGTAAAGCAAGGTTCTTTGTAGCGGTGCCCAGTGAAAGGACAAGAGGCAATGGGCACAAATGGAAATAAAGATTATATAGCTATCTGGAAACTCAACAAGCTATTCTTGCTGACCCTACTTTGAGGAGGGAGGTAGTACTAGATGATCTTCAGAAGTCTCTTCCAAACTCAACTGTTTGGAAAGCTTCATCTTACAGTGCTATTTTTAGGCAGAAAAATGTGTTGAAGTCATGTTCTGGCCTAAGGCTGTAGTAACATGGTGCTAGTCAGAGTTCATTCACATCTTCTGCCTTGGAGGTTTGTTTTTCAAAGGGGTCCTTCTCTAAGTGTTTGCATTGCGTTTTGGCCTTGATCGAGAGTGGGAAAGCTTGGCCTGCCAGTTCAGGAACTTCTGTACTCAGACAGCCACCAGCTGTGTAACTACAGCTGAGTGCTAAGATTTCTGCAAAATATAAATCTTAATTCTACAGCAATTTTATGCCCCTTGCTTAGTCTTCACTTTAATGTCTTTTACCAGATGCCCCTTAGGGTGCACTCGGTCCACTGGTTAAGTTGCCCATGGGACTTGTCTCTTGCAGCAGCGTTAGCATAACCTGGTTAAATAACAGCAGTGCTTACTTAGCTCCTTTCAGTGGATGCAGGTCTGGGAGAGCTTACCCAAAGCAGCCAGGTGCCATTCAGGTAATGCCGGGAGCAGTAATCTGTGATGGGAGGGCAATGGCAAGCAGCACAGCTGCTGTCAAAAACAAACCTCGCCCAGGGTCCATCTTTAGCACACCTGTAAGTCACTGAAGCACAACATGTGCTTGCCTGTCTCAGAACAAGCCACAGTGGTGATGGTAAATTTGTGAAGGTCTGAATTGTGGTAAATCAAGTTGCAAATGTTGGCAACAGCAAAGAAAATATCATAATGCTGAGGCTGGCAGTAGGGCTGCATTGTGCATGCTATTAATTGATACATCTGTATTTGTTGTTTCAGTAGGAGTTATTCAGCCTTTGCAATGATCTTTCATATGATTAAAAGACATTGTTCTAAAAAATGCATCACTACGGTTTCTCTGGGACATCATTATGCTGTGCCAAGGAGGCTGCTAAACCTGTGAACTCCAGCTGTGACTTGAGCACATTAGTTACAAGCTGGAGGCGGTGACAGCCCTGCAAGGTTGTTGTGCGGCCAGAGCCGTCAGGGTCAGGGGCCACCCGTGTTTGGAAAGCTATGTCTAATAGTTGGCAATCCATAACTGTCTCGTAAAACAATCCTTCTTGCGGTGTTTGTGAGGGGGATGTTACTTACAGTCTGATTTCTTTAAGGCGTGCTGAAGATAAGGAGGCTTGAATAATCAGATGGCATAGGGAGCAGCAAAGAATAAACTCCTGTCCCCATGAAGTCAAAATATGGCAAGGACAGCCACGCCAGGATTTGAAAACACACTGCAGGGAGAGGAGAGGTAAAGGAGTCCCATGGCCTGCAAACCCTGCTGGAGGGAAACTTCTCATTTACATTGACTGTGGCTCCACTGTTTCCATCCTTCCAACCAGAGAGGAGCTAGCTTACCGTCCCGAAGTAGCGTGTTACCAAGTCAAAGTGTTTGAGTGTTGTGGTTTTCAACATATTTTCTGTCAACAAAAATAGCACTTATGTAAAGACTCAGACAATATAATGTGTCTTCTTCCATTGTCCTCCCAGTAAAATAAATTAAAGGTTGGTATTGCTTGCAGTGTTTCAGGATCAGGGCAGTGAAGTACTTTGCAATCACCACAAGGAGGCCGAGGATCCTCCCTTTCTCCTGGGGGCTTTGTATCTGTCACAGAGTTCGGATTAGGAGCAGGTACTGCTACATTTGGTGTGGCATATAATAGCTCTCTGCAAACGTTATTTTTATCAAAGAAGTTGTTTTTCATTTCAAGCCTGTCCAGGCAGACTTGCAACAAGAAAATAAGAAATGTGCATTTTCTATCATATTGAACATCAGTCCAATAGGCTCAAATCCTGATTCTCCTTTTAAAATTTTCATTAGAACAAAAACGTATCAATAATACTTTTTTTTTCTCTCTCTCAGTGAAGCAGAGATTAGAAAAAAGCCCTATCTCTCTTTTCCATAAACTCTTCCTGAAATGTGCTTGAAGCACTGGAAAAATTGGTAGGCACGTGATAAATGGGCCACAAGCTGCAGATGTATGCCTTTCTACAATAACTCTCTTAAGGAAACTTTTATGTCCTTATATCTTAGCTGGTTATCAGAATAGCTTTGTACAGTGGCATATATCACCCTTTTATTTAATTAAAACATTTCTAAGAAGAGATTGTAAAAATGTAGCTAGAGGTATTTTATAGGGTTTGAACTTGGGGTCACTTTGTTCTATCCATCTCATCTGCAGTCAGCTTCTTCACAATCCCTCTGAGCAAAGGGTACTAGGGCGAGGATGTCGGTGTGGGTAAAGATCATGGGTTTTGCAAAGTAGCGGTTTCTATTTCAGTAGATTTCTTTGTAATGTTGCTTCTATATAATACTTGTGTATTCTTTTACAGAAGAAGAGTGGGCATTTATTTTAGGAACTTTGCTCCTTCTTTTTTAAATTGTTCATCTCCCGCGCATCTTTGGTCTACAAGATGTGTCCATCTTTCCCCTCATGGCTATCCTAGGTGGAGTTCTCAAACACCAAAGGGTACAGTTCTGATTATGCTTAAGCCTTAGTATTTCACCTTTCAAAAATGTTTTAATTTTTTTTTCATTAGTAGCAAAGAGGCAGATGAGTGAAGGGTCCAGTTCCTAAGTTGTCTTGAAGGCAGAGCTGGAGGCAGTAGTTTCAATACAAGGTAATATTAAAGTAGATTGGCATAATGGGTTTTTAGTGGAAGGAGCATACGTAAGGAGATATGTGAGAGAACATATTAAATGGACTTGTGTCAGGATTCATTTGTTATATTTACTAGGGATTTGTCTGCTTGCTGCACAAGTATCCTTTATTACTGTATTGAATTTAAATATCATCTACTCCTGGGGAAGATATCTTTCTTCCTTTTGTGTGCTGCAATTTACTTTTTATTATCTTCCATCTAATATCAAAACCACAAATGAAATAACTCATTATCAGTATAGTGGTACTGCAGATTAAGAAGGTATTTTCAGTGCAGTGGGTTCTGAATGTTATATTAGTAATTTGGCTGCCTCTATCAGAGAAAACCAAGTAATGTTTTACGGTAAAATTGTTGGCTGACATTTGTGGTATGGATTTACTAGGGCTGAAAAGAGTTACTCCACTGGAATTTTCAAATGAATCTTCTAAACCATCTCTACTGTGCTGGTACATAGGACAAAGCTGTCTATGTTGCTAAATTATGTAATCTTTACTAAACTTCCTACACACCCCATATTAGCTTTTAAAGCATATTTTTAAAAACAATTATTGAGAAAGACTCCAAGTGGTTAATGCTGAGCTGTGAGCTTTACATTGTCGCTGAGTTCTCTTGCTGGTGTTTAAGTGAACTTAGAGATATGGTTTCTTCAAATGACAGCACTGCAGTGCCACAGCTTAACTTCATAGGGCTTTTATGGTCATGTCAGAGGCTGTGAGATCAGCTACTTGATGGAGAAGAAGCCTCTTTCTGACATATATATTTTAGTAGCTTTCTAAGTTTGCAAGTTACAAAATGCATATACCTTTTAAAAGCTTTTGCAGTTTTGAATATACTTGTACAATACATAAGCCAAACTGATATGCATTTTGTCCCACTACAACTGCAGATATCTTTACATCCCATATTATTTTAGTTGCTTGGTATTATACAATCCAAGAGAAGTCCAGAAAAGCATGAATGATTCATGATTCTTTTGCATGAAGCCCAGTTACAAAGGGATGAATCAGGAACCAACAATCTGAATAACACAGTGCTTCCTGTATGTTTTTATGGAATCCATTTAGTCATGTCTATTCTGAAATATTATAATCATGTGGTATGATTGCGCTTAATTTAAATAATTATTCCCTGATGATATTAGTAATGTAAACTTTTATAACATCTTTGAGTTGGGACCCATGGCTAGTAACAACCCGATATCTTTTCTAAATAATTAGTACTCCTTCACAAAATGTAGCTGTTCCAGGTTTGTTTCAATACGATATGTGTGTATTTTAGAGCTTCTGCAACTGGTTAATCAAATGTGGTCTGGATTTTAGTGATAGCATTTGAAATGTATATAAGTTATACATACAATTTCATAGTCAATAGTATGTTTATATATACTTACACATGTGTATGTTACAGGTAGAGAGAGAAGATGTAGGAGCGAGTGTTTCTGAGTTGATCCAATCCTGACCTGAATTTTAATCATCTTGCCACCATCCGATCATTTTATAACATACAGGAGAGGCCTCATATTGCTGCGTTTGGCGATTTTGGGGTGGTTTAAATTCTCCTTCTATCTTATAGAGCTGGAGCAAGCTATGTGTTAATGGTATGATCTATCCTGCTGCTGAGCATTTTATTCTAAGCATTTGTTTGTGCAGTGGTAATGATGGTCCTGCTTAGATTTGCAACCCTGACAGTGGGGCTGTTGACTCAAGAGACCACACACAGAAGCAGCTCAAGCTAGAAGCATCCATGTAACATTCAGGAGAGTCACCTCTCTCTATGCAAAGTGAAGCACAGCTGCAGCTGTACGTTCAGTGTTTGAAGAAATGCGTGTTGCGCCTTGCAGTGTGTGCAGTATGTTGTTTTACTAGTGTTTTCCTTCAGGTACTTAGTCATTTCTAACTAATCTGTATGAAAAGGGGTTGAAAATACAAATAATTTCTGATAACACAAGCTGATAAATAATGAGTTTTCCTGAACCATTAGGACTTTTCTTGGTATAGACTTATCTTGCATAGGGTTAACAATGCACATCACAACACTTCTATCATTCTGCAGTTCGTTAGGCTTCTGTTAGCAACACAGTATGACTGCTACATCATTTGTCTTGTTATAAAAAATAAATAAATAAGTAGATCATTAAAGTGCATTTGCATCCATGATGGGCCCAGGCATCTCTTTTCTGCTCTTTTCTTTCCTGTAATCAAGAAGCCTCTGTAGGCCAGTTGGGTACAAGCATTAGCCACGCAGCAGTGTCATTAAATGCAAAATTTTGTTCTAAGAAATGGTATCATAAAATTTTCATTAATCTTGTCATTCATTGTGATCCCTCAGCAGAAATAGAATCCCTTGTCTGGAATATTTACTGGTGTATGGATTTATTAAAGACACAGTGCTTCCATGGGAAAGTGAAGAATTTTTGACTTACTAGGCAAAAATGCATAGGTATTTTCAGTACAGAGCAGTACACCAGCTCTCATGTTTAGAATCTCTCTCTGACTTGAGTATTGAACTATTTTATGTATTTTAACATATCTTATTTTTTCTTTCCTCTCATTACCTGATTTCATGTGAAAATTTCTTCACGTGGTTCTCTTATTCTTAATTCATTAGATTTGGCATGGCTGCTTATTGTATCAGCTTAGCATCTGGCTAATGTAGCTCATTTGAAGAAAACAATATGCTTGAACAAACCCCTGTAAAATTAACCCTTATGGTCTAAATAGACTTGTATATATACAGTATGCTTGTGGTTCTTGCTCTGTGAAAATTATTTAGCCAGCTGAAAATATATTTCCCTGTTCTTCTGTTAATCTATTTCCATCAAATGTATGGAATATTAAACACCATTTTTAAAAGCAGTATTTTTACCTTCTCCAATACATGCTGCTGTCGAAAGAAGTTTCTCTCTTATATGGAAAATAAATAAATAAATAAAAAGAACTTTGCAGATCTGTTATATAAATAAAGCAGTTTCAGTCTTCTGTGTTGGGGAAGTTGTAAATCCCTGTGCTAAAACTTATGTTCTAGGGGAAGTTATAAATCCTTATGCAATTGCTGATGCTCTAAGTATAGCCCAAACAGGTCAAACTCCTGAATATAATGTAGAGGAACATAATATGTTCATGCAGAAATTAAGTATTTATTGTTGTGATAGAATGCCAGGAGCACAAATGTGCTCTATTTCCCAATTGCTCTATCTTCTGGAACTGAACCTTTATTACTCTCTTTGAATTAACATACTTTGGGGTAAGAAAGTATGGATAATAAAGATAACTTTATTTGGTTATAGCTTCCTTCAGAAGGGCTGGATTTTAACTGATGAGCACTCAGGAATAACTCTAGATTATAATTTAATTCAATGCCCATTGAGTTATCACACCTTGTGTTCTATTCTCTGCTTGCAGATTGCTATTTGGCCTTCAAATGGGCAAAAAGAACTATGCCAGAAGTATCCGAGGGTCAGAGCATAGAAAATACTACATCTGCCATCTGATGCCCGCTTGATTATTATTTTAAATAACACATTGGTATGTGAATGGTCTACAGCTAGGCTGACCAACCAGTCAGAAATGCAGAAAACATTGATTTTTTTCCCCACCCAATTCCATGATCCGCCTTATTTTCTTTTGTAGTCCAGTCTTTTTCCTGATCTGTTTTTCTGCCATTGGTAAGATTTCCCTTCCTTATTTGTTCTTGAACCGCCAGTGCCTGCTGCAGTGGCCTTGTGCTCCATAGAGAATTGTCTTAGTGCTTTCCTACTCCTCTGCTTCCCTTTTCAAGCATTTAAAGTGAAGTTGTTATTAAAAGTCACTTCCTTTTGAAGAAAAGATCACTCAAGTTAATTGCTTCTGATAGATAATCAGTATCACTTTTTATCTGGAACTAAAATTATTTTCATATTATTTTCCATGCAGAAAGTCAGCATATAGTTCTGTTCTTGCAACCTGTAGTTTTGTTCATTTTTTCCTCTTCTCCATATTGCAAAAAAATCAGTTCCTCTCTATGGTAACAAGAAGTTATGAAATACCAAAGACAGTGGTTTGTTTTATGTATCATCAAAATCAGTGCTTGCTAGGACCTTGGGTTTTGTTCCCATGTTAGAGCAGAAGACGCACTGATCTGTTACCCTTAGTCAGTCCGGTGCAGCAGCTGAGCAGAAATGTTAGGGATTTTGTTTTGTTTTGTGTCCTTTTTTACTTTCTATGCCAGTCTGTCATTTTCTCTCTATCTGAATTCAAACATTATTTATTTGGCTTGAGGAGGACTGTGGGGTTTATTCTTAATGACTTACAACTCTTCTGTGTGAGAAGCACAAGAAATGCAAACTAAACATACAAAATACATTTTTATTAATAATAAAATGCTAAAGAGTGTTAGAGCACTGTTACAATACCAGTACTCCTGGCAGTCTTCGTACATATGCATGATAGGAGACTAGTACGTGGGACCAGTACTATGAACATGGGAGAGAGAAAATGAATATTGATAAAACATGTCACATATTATGAATAGTGCACAGAAAATACATAATTTCAGTGGGTACACTTAATTGAAACAGATTAAAATCTAATTCTATGCAGCTGATCAGCAGTCTTTTATTTATTTTTTTTAACCTTGAAAGGTCAGCTGGGTTTTTGACACTCATAGTCTCACCAGAAACCTGTGTAAAAGACAGTGGGCAGGGTGTCTTCAATACATTTTATTTAGAATGGACGTTTATGACTGGTCGTTGACCTTGAGATTCCATTAGCAGTAATGAAGGGCAGGCAGTAACGCTTTTGCAGAGTACGGTAAATGAGGCATGTACACAGGTCCACTGCTCCATGCTGTGTTGGGATGTGCCATGGCACTGTCACTGCAGTTGTAGTTCCCGTAGCATGAAAGAAGGAGTGATACTAACAGCAGTGAGACTGCTTTGGAAATATTTTTAGTTTACAGTGTGTTGGGGTTTCACTTCTTTCTCCACTTCCCTTCTTCCTTCCCCTTTTTCCTCTCTTCTTATTGGTACGATGCAAGCCAAAATTTATAAATCCTCTATAGAAAAGAGGACAAAACTTGCTTGCCTAATTGCATAAGGAGTTCAGCTGACTACTATCCTAAGGAGGTATCACCAAGAAATAAAATACAATAAAATGTTTCTGGAGAGCCCTTACGTGAAAGTGTTTTCAGCACAAATTAATGAAAAACTTTCAGACTGGCCTCGGGTGACATTTAGAGTACCCAGGAGCACAATGTGTTGACTCCAGAATCATCTTCTTCAAGCTCAGGTGGCCTTTCCCAGTGAGCTGAGATGCAAGCAAAAGGAGTCAGTAGGAACATGTTGCTTGTGACACAAATGTGAGAAAAAAAGCATTCAAGAGTTGGAAGCAGGGAAAGGTGACCAGTGAGGAATTTAGAGGTACTGTCTGAGTGTGCAGGGATGGGAGTAAGAATTTCTAAGAAAATGTGGAGCTGCTGCTAAATAAGTAGCAAATTAATAATAATGAGAAGAAAAAACAGTGACCACTTAGATTTCTTTGAGCACTAGCAGTCTTGGTAAAAGGATGGAGGTTTTAAGTGTTATTTTGGATAAATCTTATTTTTAAATATAAATTCACCTGAAAATCATTCATTTCCGTGAGAAAAGCAAGTTTACTTTTGGAAGTGAGGCTTGATATCTTTTGTCGTTATATCAAGCTGAAAAAGCAATTTTGAACCCCATACATACACATGATTTTCTTTCAAAACAAAAAGGAGAGAGGAAGAGAAGCAGTCCCCAACCAAGCAGCAAACTTTACTCTCTGGTCCTTGCAGCAACCACCTTCATGGCCCTCTCCTGAGGCATGGGGGTCATTCCTGTTTTCTTTGGGAGGCTTTGTAGCATTCCTGATGTGCTTCTGCTTAAAGCACACTGCTCATGTGCAGCAGCAACTCCTGCAGCTGCTAAGCCTAAACTGCCTGTACGACAGTAAAGCTCAGGACTTTCAAGAATATCATCTTTAAGCTAGCATATGGAGGTTTCTAATGTTGCGGCCAAGGTGCAGGAGACAGCCTTGCCTGTAGAAAATGTTCAGCTTGCTTTAGAGTTAATAAATAAGCATTGTGAAGGAAAGAGTCAGGAGACAAAGGGGTACAAATGCTGACCTCATCTTCCCCACCAAAACGGAAGGTGGCAGGCCAACCTGTTGTGAAGGTGGCTCCTTACTCAGGTGCATGTTTTTGTGCCCTCTCTCATGCAAGGAGTGGAACCTTTTCTATTTCAGAAGGCCTACTAGGGTTATTTTCTTCTTATTCGTAGGAGTTCATGAAAGAATGACTCTAGTAACCACTAGATGCATCTGTCTAGTGTTTTGCAACTTCTTTTGTAAGATCTTTTGAAAAATTGACAAGTGGAAACTTAAGGCACGTTGATTTACACTAAGTATACTCAGTGCACCAGTCTGGGTGATACTGTGCTTACTCTACTGACTCTGGTTTAAATGCTCAAAGGTCTTGTTTGAAGTGGGAAGTAAGAACTGCTATCCAGGTTTTAGATATGCCATGCTAATGGTGCAACAGTAAGACTGGACAGACTTCTCTTTAAACACTGTTATTCATTTTGGCACAAGTGGGCGAGAATTATACTAGTGTTGTAGACGGAGAAAATCTTTGACAAATACGGTGACCAGACCCACCAGAAAGGTGGAGCTTATTGTATAATCGTCTTCCTTCTTACATTAGTAAGCATTAAGTCAGTCCCTTACCTGATACACATTGACTGCATACATCCTTGGCTCATTTACCATTATCTAATCTGATTAAAAATCACATGTTTAGTATTACTCTTATGCATTAAGGATATTTTCTTGGTTCTCGACAATATTTGTAATGTTTTCTCTTTCGGCCTAAAGATCACTAGTTAAAATGAAAGACTAATAGCGTTATATGCTAACATCCCATATATTAGAGGCTTTTCTTCTGTATAATAACACAGCTTTGAATAAAGACCTCTATTTTAAATAGATATACATTCATGAGATACACATTCTCTAATCATTCTCCCTTGCCAAGTATGTTTTTAAAAATATTTTTGCATTTAACTAAAATACACATCTTCATCTTGTTAAACCGAAAGTAATAACTGAAACAGTGGTTCAGTTTAGTTTGAAGACCAGGGTTGTTTTTTCTGTTTGTTTGAGTGCATTGTAAGCCTAATTTAAAGTTAGCTTTCATTGGCCTTTGGTTATAAAATTAAAATACTTCTTTCTGAAGTCTTAATTTAGAGTTTACTGCAACAGAGTTGTTGAGAGATATAAGGACTGGTTTACTGGGAAGCCAGTGAGACCTGGTGAGGAAGCTTTCAAACTGAGTATCATCATCTTTTTCCAGGTATGTTTTAATAGCAGTGGATTAGTACTTTTAAATCTATTGCTTATGCTTGCAATTGCAAGCTAGAGTGCTGTGAAGTGTTCAAAGACTGGAAGAGCTTTTCTCCAAACAGTATTTAAGCATTTTTGCAATAAGGACAGTACAGTATTTTAGTGTTACAGCAAAACTGGTTTCCCTGGAACTTGCCATTTGTAGACAAAACTGTCTTTGAGATACTTGCATAAACTGTTATGAAATGTAAGTAATTGAGTTTCATGGCGCAGCCATGTCCACCACTTGAATTGCCTCTCAAAAGCTATAACCTCTTTCTTCATTTAAAAAAAGTAAAATCCAAAGCAACTTGTTTAGTAATGGGAAAATCTGCCTGTTAGGGCACTCCAGCTTTGACTGTGTGGTTTCTGTGATCTGGAGTTAGCTACCCAGATCTTGGGTGTCATTAGTATTGAGGGTAAAATAAATAAATAAATAAATCTTTCTCTGTGAGTAAGTATAATCAGTAAAACATCAAAATAGTCTCATGTGACTTTCTTATTAAGGATGACTGATGGTTTGGTTCTGCATAAAGTCTTTTGATTAGGTGGTTTGCTTTGTTTTGAAAACATGTACCTGTTTGTTCATCCTTTTCCAAGAACACAGCATATTTTATAACAAAGTAGTAGAGTTGGCTTGGACCAAATGCCACAAGGAAAAAAGGAATTTTTGTCTTTAATAACATATCAAATCCTCCCCATATCCTCTAAATGTGGAACACGGGGGTTCAGCTTCACATCATATTACTGTTTAAGCTGAAAACAGTGCCATTTTTCATTTTGAGTGGATTGAAAACCTGGGAAATAAATGCTTGTTTAAAAGTTACATATAGCCTATGTCACTTTATTATATTCTGTTTTCCTGTTTCTTTAGTTCAGACTTTCTTGAGTAAAGTTAAAAATTAAAGCAAGTTCTGATAATCATATAGATTCTGTTGTCTCCTAATAGAAATATATCGAGATGTCATACCTATCAGCCATCTTTACATGAGATATTTAGTTTTTATTTAAGTTAAAAATTCTACCCTTGTATCTGCAGTTTCAAGAATGACTATGAGAATAAAATTGATGCATAAATGAGAAAGATTTCAAGAATATACCATGGGATAACAAACCAATGTCACCAGTGCAGATAAAGAAAAAAAAAAAAAAAAAAAAAAGACTTCTGAATATTGAGAAAAGAACACATTCATCATGGCCCGAGTTTGGGAACCAGTTTTTAAAATGATACGTTAGGGCTTAAAGTCAACCATTACATAAAAGAATGAGTTTCTTTTTTTTTAATGTATAAAGCAAGAATTGCAATACATACAACAAATGGTATGTGAGAGCGTGGAGAGAGTTTTGCCCTTTTTTTTTTAATTCCTAGCCCCAAACCTCCAGCAATAGCGTAACACACAAATTTTAACTGCTATTGATGGATTTTATGGTATTTTATTCATCTGTCAAATTTTACATTTAAACAGAGTATCAGGAAGCTGCTTCTCACTTATAGAGAAAACAGTCACCTTAAAATTACTTTTAAGGTGTATGACAGCAGTTCTAACTGTGGCCTCTGATTTCTAGTAAGGTGTAAAACACTTGTGGACATATTTACACACATATCCTGTTATGAAGAGACATCACTTATGGAGATGTCCCAGCAGATAAATGTAAAAGCTTTGGCTTTTTTTCTGTTCTAACATCTTGTTTAGGCCACTAGCCAACTGGATTTTTTTTCCTGAAATTGAATTTATTTGATATAAAATTGGAAATTATTGGATGTTTAGTATTTCTTTAGCTTTGCCTGTTGACTACCGCAATAAGAGGATAAAAAGCTACACCAAAATGATTAGCTGTGATGCTCAGAATGTAGCAGAACAATCTAACTGGAATAATGCAATTTAAACACAAAACAATTTTTTGGTGTTCAACTGTGTAAAGAAAACAGTGGGTACCCTAATTAAATAAGAAATTATTTTCTATTTTACTTAAATAATGGTACTGCAGTATGTCAGAACTGTCACTATAAAGACAGAAAATTAGCTGGTGTTAAACAACAGAAAATCAGTTTACATTATAAATACTTGTAAGAATACTGGAGGGAGGTAGGATGAGGCCTGTACAAATTAGTCCTCTTCTCCTTTCTTGACATTTTAGCCATCATTCCTCAGACTTTTTTTAGCCTAAAAATTGATTTATATCAAGGAGTTTATCCTTCACTGTCACAGAAGATGATACCATGGAATTCAGCTAAAGAAATTGATTTAATGGTTTGACAAAGGAGAAAAATTAGATTGGCATTACAGAGAGACATTTAATAAGGATAAGAAATAAAGTCAAAGCACTTGTAATGCATGTCTCTTACTGTTGTTCAAGTGTATCATTTAAAATATTGTTGGTAACTGCGGAGTGGGGAAAGACTGGGGAAGTCAGCCATAAGCAAAGTGTTGATTGACATTTTAAAAAAATGTTACATTTATTCATTCTGAATGAAAATTATCAAGTCATACTTGACTTAGTTCTGTACAGGTGTTTGCAAAGCCCAGCACAGGTGATGGAATGTTTTAAATAATTTTTAAAAGTATTTAGAGGCAGAATATGCCAGTTGGAGTGTAACATACATAAACCTGAAACTGGAATTATTATAAAATTCAGCTTATTATTTAACTGGAAGTAAAGATGAAGGAATGATAAATGCAGCTATTTTACATGGTGTTTTGTGCATGTAGCTCCCCAAAGATGATTTTTGTTATCTTCAGTTATTCTGCAGTTTTTCTTCAGTTATGAGGCATTGACAGAATCATGCACAAACAGATTTTTTTTTCCTTAGTCTGTTCTTAGCAAAGGAAGGGATGCTTCGTGTTGTCTGGTCACCTGCAGTCCTGCTGGAGGAGCCTGCTAGTAATTCCAAGCCAGGCATTTTTATAGCACTTCACTTGAAAGGACACACATAATTTTACATGTGAGTTAAGCATGTATCCCTGTAAAGGTAGAGGCTTGTGTCCCTTGTCATATATTAGAGATCTGTGTCAAGGAGACATATGATAACTTTGTCAAGGTTGCAAAAATGCTTTTAGGACAGAGACAGGAATTATACCAAGAAATGTAGCATCCTACGTTTTTGTTTGTTCCCAAGATGAGAATTGTCCACCCTTCTGACTGCAGAAGACCTTTGCTTTGCTTATGTCTTTTTCTAAGGTCATGTTGTATGTTTTTGCACACCTGAGCTGGCAACCTGCAAGACTGGAGTTTGTTATTTTAGAGTTTCCAATAGAAAAGTATTTCTGATCAGTGTTACTTATGGTTCCATTCAACTGGGTAACCAATGAGACCAGTGAGACCTGAGGAAGCAGCGTGAAGACTAAGCAACATTTTCTTTCTGGAGATACGTTTTAATAGCAGAGGGTTTATATATATATATATTTATATATATATATATAATATATATAAATTATATATAAATTATATATATAAATATAATATATTTATATATATTAATATATATATATTATTATTATTTTAATATGTATTCGATTGATACTTGCAATCGCAAATTAGAGCATTGTGAAAAGTCACAGGACTGGAAGAGCTTCTCTAAAATGAATTTTCTGACACTTCAGCACCACTTCTTCAGGTATGGATGCAATTTTAGAAAGTTATGTTTGGTCAGAGAAGGTGGGTACAAAATTAGAGCAAGCCCAGGGTAAAGTAGAGGTCCCTATTGCTTGTGGGATAGCATTCGTGCACCTTCAGGCATTATACTACCACAGCCTGAAAAAGAAGTCTTTACAGTAACTGCATGTCTGGATAGAGAAGTTTTACTTATTTTTAACTTGGAGGAAAAGAATAACTGTGAGCCTCAAAGGAGAAAAAGGCCTACGATCATTTAGGTTAAAGTGCTTCTTAATTCAAATGGTGTGCTACTTAGAGAATTTGATAAGAAGGATTAGAACTGGAAAAGAAAGACATTTTTAAAAGCAAAGCTATTACAGGGTTCATTACTTTATTTATATGTTCTCCAAAATCACATGAATGAAGGAAAAAAACGAGAGAAAAAAATACTGGCTTCACTTCAGAATGTCAATTACTACTTTTTTAATCCTCTTTTCACAATTTATTTGACATCTTGAACGGTAGCCAAAAAAGCTATTATAACTATAAAACATATTCATTGGTATAAATCTCATTAAGTTGAGCAATTTAATTAAGGTATTGACATGCTTAATTGATACGTGCAAGGAGAGACCATTTTCATATCTAATTTCCATACGCTTTCTGCTTTTAAAAAAACTAGCTCCGTAAAAATGTTATAGATTCAGCTAAGCCCTGTCATCCCAAAGGAGCACTTGCTACCATTTACCTTGATTTAGAGCCAACTACTCTTCTAAGTGGAGCTCCATTAAATGGATCTGATGTATGCCTGACTCAAACATGCGTCAGCTTCTCTTATGATCAATAGCGGAATATTTATATTAATAAAGCACCAAGTTAATTAAATAAAATAGTCTTCTGGGTAAACTTAAGATACTAGGGGATGGGCAGAGAATCAATATATTCTGCCATTTGAACATTAACTATGTGCTCTGAAATTTTATGTTATCTTACCAAAGATGCTTGTAGTGTAGAAGTCTCAGATACACAGAAACTCCCAGTGCAGGAAGCTCTGAAGCATCCTGTGCAGGATTTGCTTAGCAAGTTAGAGAAAAACAAACAAGAAAAAAAAAAATCAAAAAAAAAAAACAACCTTTAATCTGCATGGCAAAACTACTAAACCATCCTCTTTATTCCTACAAACCCATTGGAAATCCTCCAGGGGGGGAGGGGGGTTACTGGACACAGTCATGTAGGTGTTTTCCCAGTTGCCTGTACTATTGCAGCCCTGCTGGAGAAGCAGCGTGCATGTAGAACTGCCACTCCAAGTTTGTTTTATCAGTGAGGGTCACAGGCCATCTGTTTCAGTTTTGTATGAAATACCCTAAGGAAACTTGAAAAAATGCCTTTAAATTTGCTGGCCACTCATGAATACGTGTAGTGTAAGTGTGGAGCGGGGACTGTGCTCTGGTGCCTGTGCTGAAACCCTCTCAGATGCAGCTGGGGGAGAGATTTGGGTCTCTCCTGAGCCCAATGGAAACGTACCCCTGCTTAAAATGTAATCAGAAGCCTCAGTCCCAGATTCACATCATTATTTTGTTCTGAAAAGATAAACTCTGCTGTTCTTGTGGTATTGATGTAATTTCTATAGCAGGCAGGTGGCCTTTGAAGGAAGCAGGTCTCCTCAGGTACCATTGCAGTGCACTGATACTACTTCATCCTGCCTTTTAGCTATACTTTAGGGTTTCAATTCTGTACAATAAAGTGAAAAATGTAACTAACACTGCTGCTTTAAAAAAATGGCTGAATTTGACAACCAAAAGAGAGATGTGAGTGGTAGGGAAAAATCTTAATTCCATGTTAATAGGTCAGTAATCAGCTTGGATTTTGTTCTGAGTAAAAATGTTAGCATCTGTTTAGTCAGGGGCACTGTGGCATTGCCACAAGCAGTCACCCATGGTCCAGAGAGGAGCAGCTGGATGCCCCAGCCCTCCATGAACTTGGCCAGCAGTGCGTGATCCTCACCAATGCTGGGCTCTTTCTCGCTCTCCTCATGCATCTTGAAGTCATGCGGAAGGTAATGAGTAGAACTGAGGGAGCTAGAATACATCCCTACAAGTTCCTTTGGGCCTCCTTTCTCAATTTTAAAAATGTAGAGGAGCCAAACTGACAAGCAGTCCCTGCCGAGCAGGCAGTGTTTTCTGCATGTTGCACGGCTGTAACATGGGGCCAGCACCTGACTGGAAGATGCCAGTGAGACACCTTGCCTTGACTTCTCTGAGAGATGCCGTCTGCCGTGTGAACTGCACAAAATCATCATGTAAACCCAGAGGGGGGTAACATGGATTAACGTAATAGAAATTATTGAAATAATCAGTAAGAGTAGTTCTGGTAGAGCAGAAAATGGCACTGAAGATTTCCTGTCGTGTATGATTTCTTACTTGGTCACAGTGGATAAGCTGAAGGAATAGTCTCCTGTCTCTTATAGTGAATTTTATCTTCCAGTAGCTAATTTCAGCGTTTACTGAAAATATCTGACTTTGTTTCTATTCTTGTATGGATATGGAACCCTCAGAAGAAGACATATATATTTTGTGTGGTTAATACTTCCAACTGTGCTTCATATATGGAGAAAATTTTTGGCTCTTATGTAATATTGCTAATCAAAGCATGCATGGTACATGTGAAAATTCAAATTATTTAAAGGATGTAACACTGTGCTTCTGCTATATTATCGTTTTTGATCAAGTGTTGGCAATACGTCCCAACCCAACCATTTAATGTTGGTTTGCCTTTCTTTTTTCATATCATTCATATTTTATATGATTTAGAAAGACTGAACAAAGAGTGCAAGCTAGAAACCATATAGGAACCATATGTACTATAGTTGGATATAATCTATATCATAATCATGTAAATTGAACAGGATGGGATAGGCTTAGGTAGAAAACCACTTTCTGGGTTAGACGTAGTTCCCTGGTATTTAGGGTTGACTTTTCAGAAATCAGCTTTTCAAAGGATGAGTGATTGCATCTGAGTTTGGGTAAAAACAGATTCTACCATGAACCAAACAGAAACCTTTGCATATGGAACTGCAGTGCAGAAATGATTGTATTTTTTGTCTGACTTTTAGATTCTGCCTCTTGTTTTATTTATTTATTTATTTATTTTATCTAGGAGTCTGAAAGTAATGATGCAAATAAAAAATATCAGGATGAAAACTTTCTGAGCTTTATAATGTAGCTGTTTTTTTGATAAGATAGAGCTATTAGTGTCATGTGAAAATTTTTGTTTTCATTTTGGCAGTATGCATTGATTTTATTCATAATAATAATACTTGAGGATGCCCTCCTCCTGGTCAGAAGCTTAGACGGATCCCTGCAAGAAATAATAAAAAAGTAAAAATAATGTAAAAATGCCCCAAGCTCTCATTATCACTTGCATTGATTGTCTTTTGGTAACAATTTGAACGCAATATGTTATCTAAAGCAGCAAGTAGAGGGGTTCCCGCTGTCTAGGTGGTGTGAGTTCTGTGTTTGAGTGCAATTTTTTCCAAGTGCAAAGCTCTGCTTTGAAAGTAAAGTAAAACACCTGTACCATCAAAAACATTCCTGCCAATCAGTTTGTACTTAGTGTCAGTGTATACGTGATGCCCTTTAGCTGTTTTTCCAAGAGCTTTTTGAAGTAGTTTATAACACAACAGCTGTGTCGTAAATTGAAGAAACTTTAGTTTGGGTTAATTAAATGCCAAGTTATTGTCAGGTAGTTTCTTCTGCAGACTCATGTAGTTGTAGTGGACTTTAGAGAAAGTTGTCATACTTCCCAGCAGGGATGAAGTCAAATCACTCTTGAATTTGATGTTCTTTGATTTGAGAGTACTTCAGAGACAGAACAGTGATGTGTAGACTTTTTGTCGCTTCTCTTTGGAGTCTGTTATGCAGGAGGCCCTCCTCCCTCTCCCCAGTCTATCACTATCAGCTTTTTTTTTTTTTTTTTCCATTTAATTTAATTTTCTGAGCTGACATTGTCAATCTGAAATTCAGTAACATGCTTGACAGTGACTCAGAGGAAAGCCAAGTTCATTTTTGGAAGTGGCTTTATGCAAATAAATCCTTTTGCAGATCACTGAAGCAAGGCATTTGCTGATCAATCAGAGTAGTGCCCTTGTTTCCTTGTCTTCTTCAGGAATAAAGCTCACAATGTGCCACAAGGATCTTTCTGACTTATTTTAAAGAGTTCACATGTGCTCACAGCTCCTTATGAGTATTTTTGTGTCTTTGGGGGTATGAAGTGAATCTGTTTCCTAAGTAGAATCTGGAGGTTCTCGGAAAGCAGACTTGCAGAACTTACCTTGTAACGTCTTCAGGCCAGACTTACTTCTAAGTGGCAATGAAGTTCTAGGGAGACTTGTTAATTCTTGTGAATTGTCTTGGTTTTAACTTAATCTTTAAAAAAGTTTTAGCTCCTTGGTAGGTTTTCTACCAAAACTTTGAAGTGACAAAACATTCAATAGGATGTGGCATGGTTAGAAGCTGAGTTTTCTTTTGGAGGAATTTATTGTTTTACATGTATGTATTAACAGGAAAGTAGTTTGTATTAATTTCTCTGTTATGTTAATTTGCATGTTCATTCTACTAGTAAACTTTGATTTTATTTTCTGTATTTAAAACACCTTTTATTTAGATTTTATTTATTTTTTTAAACCTGGCAGTATTGAATGATACAACTTCTGTGCACAGAGTTTAGCTTCTTAGATAGCCATTTAAGAAAATAAATGATTTGTTTATGCTTCAGTGAATCTTTTCTTGTATGTGTGGATCAAGTAGTGGAATGAGGTTTGGAGGTATCATTCAGCTGTAATGGTCAGGGCTGACCTGCTCTGAAATAATTGAATAGCTTGTGGGTTCATGGAGCTTACTGTAAAATAGGATGGTAGTATTAAACAGTTGCGTCTTACATTAATATCCCCAATCGAGTTAACTACTTTATGGTATTACATATTGGTCTGATAAATCTAAATATCATACCCACATAGAAAAATGAAGTAAGGATACAGACCAGTCTGAAGAGTATCTTCTTACATCTGCAGTGTTTCACAGAGGCTTTCAGGGATTAAACTATTCATGGTAGGAAAGATATATAAATGTGAAGTCATAAAGTCAAAATTGAAGCTAAAATATTGTGAAAGAAGGGACAGGATGCATAAAACTGTTTTGTCCATTGTCTAGAGCTTCTGTAGCTGTTAATGGAGTACAGACCGCTGAGTGTCTCCACAATAGATGTTACTGGTACAGTATTATAATTTATTTTTAAAAGCTCAGTTACGGCTAAAGCAGTAGTGTGTCCCTTTTACATTGTTATTCTTTCTACCCCAGAATAATAACTTCATGATAACCAGGGCTTAGCTATAACCAAAATGTTGCTTTCCTCACTGAAGTGTATTCAGATAGTTTGCAATTCATTTCTTCCTCACCAATGTGAATGAATTGTCACTGCAGTTGGTTTTACTATCCATGGATTCGGTATAATTTCTGTTACCTCTATAGTCACAGAAATGCTTATGGTGATTGTGCAAACAAATTATTGGCCTCTTTCTGGATAAGTCCATTAAAAATAAAGCCTAGACTTTTACACATGTAATTGCTCTTTACTCCTATTAAAATAGTCTATTTTTATAGCTGAAATACAGGATCACAGCCTGGATTAAACAAATACTATTATGACCGTGATTTTTATTCTGTGTGTTGTTTCAGTGAACCAGATTATTACTGGTCAGGGAGGTATTTTTCTTAAGATATCAGTAAAGTGCAAAAAGTTCTTTGCTATAAAAATGCTCATTATTTAACGAAGGTAGGACTAGGTCAAGAAAGACCATTGAAGAGCAAGTCTCCTTCCAGATGTTGATTCAGTGATGGCACAGCTTATTAGCTCATGTTTAATATTTATGATTTCATATACTTATCCCCTAAAAGTAAAGACTCACCATATTTTTAAGAAGACATGACCAATAAACTGCAGATTTCTTTTTGCTAAGCAATCACACTGTGCTTAACGAAAGCTAAGGATCTAATAATCTGTGGAGATCAGAAGAGGGTCATATTGCCTTCTGATTTTCATTGACTATTTACAAATACACAGGATGTCTTTCCAGCACAGCATAACTAATGAAAGTGTAAAACACAACAGGTCAACAGTGCAAAAGCTATGTTTTCAACTAGCTTGAAAGAGCTACATATTTCTGGGTTTCTACTTTCAAAAGTAATAACATTAGAAAGCAGCAAAAGAGGTGTTTGCATTTGTACTCTTTTAACAGCAAATGAATATTTTAAAAAATGGAGGATCACTTAGAATCATTGCCTTCTGCTGATGTCAGTGCTTGCTGCTAACTCTTGGAGGTGCATGACGTTCCTGCTAAATCATTTTAGTGTCTCTGTGTTGTAATCTCACTGGGATGGAGGGCGGTGTAATAGAAGTGTCTTGGTAGAATTTGGTACTGCGTGGGAACATCATCACAGTAGGTCACTGCAGTGTCTGTGATCCAGTTGCCAATGTGCAGTGGTACTGGATAATTCCACATTAAAAATAAAATTATCTTTCAAACAGAATCCCTCTTAAATTCATTGTCAGCCAACATTGCTGGTTTGCTGGCAGGCCAACCTTGCCACCTGTGATAAGCCTCAGGGTACAAATTGCATAGAATGGAATACCCAGTGTATCACCCAGTGACTTGCAGGTATTTTTTCCTGTCTCTTCCCACACCCCAGTCACGGTCTCTGGGTCTTACTGTCTCATCTATTAAAGGGAAGAATTAATTTTCTTGATAATGCTTGGTAAAGCACTAAAGACCTACGTTAAATGCCACTAAAAAGAAGTGATATTGTCATTTTTTTGGTCAGAAGCTTTATTGTATTTCTAGAGGAGTGCTTCTCTTCCTCAAGTGTTTCCTCTGAGTCCACTGGCCATTTGCCAGTTCCTGCTCCTGAGCATATTGAAAGTTGAATGTAAAGACACTGAATCACAGAATCACAGAATCATCTAGGTTGGAAGAGACCTCAAGATCATCGAGTCCAACCTCTAACCTAACACTAACAGCCCTCCACTAAACCATATCCCTAAGCTCCACATCTAAACGTCTTTTAAAGACCTCCAGGGATGGCGACTCAACCACTTCCCTGGGCAGCCCGTTCCAATGTCTAACAACCCTTTTGGTAAAGAAGTTCTTCCTAACATCCAACCTAAATCTCCCCTGGCGCAACTTCAGCCCATTCCCCCTCGTCCTGTCACCAGGCACGTGGGAGAACAGACCAACCCCCACCTCGCTACAGCCTCCCTTGAGGTACCTGTAGGGAGCGATAAGGTCACCCCTCAGCCTCCTCTTCTCCAGGCTGAACAATCCCAGCTCCCTCAGCCGCTTCTCATAGGACTTGTTCTCCAGGCCCCTCACCAGCTTCGTCGCCCTTCTCTGGACTCGCTCAAGCACCTCGAACTGAGCTACACTTTGATTTTTCTGCTTACATTCCAAACGATAAAATGGGTCTAAAACAAAAATCTGATTTGTCTCAAGATGGGTGGTTTTAAAATAAAGGTCTCCTAAATACTGTCTGATCAGTATTTAGTCAGTATTTTGGAAATGGCAGGAGGAAGGAGAAAATATTTGCCCTTAAGATATCACTGAGACATTATCATTCATTTTAAATTATAAACATATTTGCTAACTTTATAAGGAATAATCTGGTAGATTTAATTTTCTGGGTTTGTTTTGGGTGCGCTGACTGCCAAATGTAGCACTGTGTCTAATTTAGTGAAACTGAGGGCTTTTGTTCATCTGAAGTGACTGGGCTTTTTTTAAACCTCTCGCAAAGAGTACACAACTGTGTGTTCTCTGTTCTCAAAAGCATTTAGAAAAAAAATCACACTTTACTGAGAGACTCGTAATCTCATTAGGACAGAAGTCATGAACCTGTCCGAGTCCATGCAGGTTGGAGCTGTTGATGAGTTTTTATTAACATATAGCTTTTAATTTGGTCTTGGAGAAGGAGAAAGGCTTTGCTAAAATAATTATCTACCACTGAGGTCTTTTTCTTCCTTGATTGCTTATCTAACACCCTTTCCCTGTCTTCAAGCTCAGCCTATATTCAGTGTCCCACTCTAAATGTCTGTGCCGGTCTATGTGATTTGGTTTAATGAGACTTTGGGAGGCTCTGAGTGCACATTGCAGTACCGAAGGGTAGAGTTACCATCTATCACCTCTCAGTAAAACCTGATCAACAAAGAAATGCTGGTGTTTGTCTTCTGCAAGCTTAGCAATAGTGCATGACTGTGTGAAAGCGCTGAGTACTGGTTTAATTGGAGTCTTTGAGATATATTCACTCCCTTAAAACAAACAAAACAAAGCCAGAAATTGTTCCTCAACAGTTCCCCAGAGCATGAATTGATATTTAGCTGCATTATGTAGCAAAAACACAATCACCTTGAATCGCTCAGTGTGCAAAATACCTGTAGGACCCACTCTTGTTTTGCAGAACTCGGCTGCTGTCAACATCTACACTTTTACTACAGTAGTAGCAGGAAGATATTTTTTCCCTTTAGAAAATCAGCAGTGATGCCACGTTTCCAGTGAGTAATGCTGTACAATATTGCTGTACAATACTGCTGTTCTTAAGCTCTTGCCTTGTAGCCCATCGGCAACAAAGCTTATCCATTTTTCCTTTTAGACAGAGAGCTGTAACTGCTACTTCATGGTAGGTAAATACACATCTTTTGCAGTGAACATCTTGAATGAGAGAAGTTGTGGCTTCACAGAGTGCGTGAGGCCCCTCCTGAGTGTGGAGGTGCTGTTGTGAGTGTCAGGCTTGCCGCAGCTTGCTCCTATTGCTGTTGGAGAGAGGCATTTTGTCTATGCTTGTCCCACCTGGAAGACGATAAATATCTTGAATATGTCTTGCATATTTACAAGGCTCAAAGTAATTCAATTGTCCTCAGCAATGGAGTCAGTTCTTTGTTAATCCAGCTATACAACAGGAAAAACCCTAATATTGAACAGCTTTGCAAATACTAGGACAATAGCTCCAAGACAGGAATAGCAGTTAGCTGTTGAAAGTATTAGATAGTATCTTAACCATTAAAAAGCTGACACACAACTTTGGCAGAGCAGAAAAAAATCTTTTTCTCTTTTTCCCTGTAAGTGAAATACCGATTTAACGTGATACAGACAGAGGCTTAATAAAAGTTGTGGTTGAACAGATGTGCTGAGTCTGTGCTGATCTGATTTCCAAGTCTGCACCCTTGAGCTCGTGCGTACTGGTACTTATGCCTCTAGGCACATTTGCCACACAAGGAGTTTGCACCCATTTCTCGTGTACCTGGTGATCACTCTTGTGACTGTCTTCTTAACACACACTTTTAAAGCACAGCAGCCTTGCAAGTGCGTGCTTATTACAAAGAAGACAAATCTGCATCCTTTTCCACTGTTTCCTGAGAATGAGTGACTGGAGCTGGGTAGGAGGATGTGACCAGAGTAGCTGTTAAATTGCTCACATCTTTGAAGGGACATTTTATCAATAGGCAAGAAAAAAACTAGCAATTAGAAGGGCATCTGTACTACAGCCATTCTGCTGCTGGTTTTATGGTGCTGGTCATGCTGAGCTAGAGGCTGAGCAGGGCTTGGGGCATTGCAGTTTGTTGTGGATTGTAATAGAAAATCTGGGAGAAGACAAAGCTTCCCTGGGAATGGTGCACCTTTAGCCAGAAGAAAAAGTCTCTGCCCATATTAATGTGGGCAATGCTGACCTTGTTACAGCAACGTTGTTTCCCCTATGGATTTCCCCTTTGATGTTATGTGTTACCCCATTCTGTCTTGCATACCCTTGCATTAGTACACAGTGGTCCCTTAGCCCTCTCTTTTCACCCTCTGGAAGTTATCTTCCAACTGACTCTTGCTATATGAAAAAGCTGACTTGCTTATCTCTTATTATGGGTTATTGAAGAGGCACCTATTCCCTTTAGATTATGATCTCTAATTTTTTCCCTGTCTGTGACTCTTTAACTCTGTAATTGGGTTATTTAATTCAGAAAAATGTATGATAGAGTTGGTATATAACATGCTGTATGAATTAAAATTATTTCTGATGAGACAAATTGCAGTCTCCAGTTTGGATGAAGAACATGTCCTTTTGCAGAGTAATTCTGCCTGCCTTTAGCCTGGTTGAAGGTAGCTTGAAGAATAGTCCCTAACCTTAAGTACAGCAAAAAATCTCAGGAGCATCTGTTTTATTTTATTTTGGTAAATGCATAAGACTGAAACACTTTTAGCCCAGACAGGCTGTTTGGTGGAAGGGTGTGAGCAAGCTACCAGTATGATTTAACTAATTCTCATTCTTCTCAGCCGCGTGTGCTGTAACTGGAGCGAACCTAGTGTGCAAAGTATTGATTTCTTAGCACTGGTGGTAGCCATCACACTTTCTTAAAACCAGCATCCAGACCTTTCCATTGTTTGCTTAGCAAAATAAAACTAAACATCATAAACTTCCCAGTAGTACCATGTCAGGAAGTGATTGCAGGAAGCAACTGGTTACTTTGCAGTCTCTGTCAGTATACAGTTGAATCAATCACTGCTTGTCATATGTTTTTCTATCAGCCCCTGTCAAAGAGTTGTGTGAGAGGTCTCTGTGGTTATTCCAAAGGCACAGTAAAACTGTGGAAAAGCTAGAAGGTACTCGAAGGAATCGTGTTAGTTAGACCAGATTTTCCCTTCTTTTAAGTGAACTTTGGTTCCACATGTAATGGTTAATTCTGTGAGTTTCCTGTTTTATTCTGCAATCAACATACAGTGATATGCTGGGAAAGATACACGGTAGGCTGTGAGCTATTTGCTCACAGGTTTTTTTTTACATCTTCTCATTCAACTCCTGTGACGTTCAAGGGAAGTCCCGTTCTTGAATGGATAATGGTGAACAATGATTTCTCCTTCAGCCTGTTTGAGCAGGAAAAATAATAAGAGTGGTGTTCAAGCACAAGAAGTTTTTCCCAGACAAGCTGCTTTTCAGGCTGTCCTTTTTTTTTAAAAAAAAAAAAAAAAAAAGTGTTTAGAACTTCAGAATCTGTACACCAAAAAAGATGTGGAAAATAACTGGTAAATACACAAACATATATATATATATTTCCTCCTTGAAAAGGTAGACAACCTAAGCAAAATGCTATCAATTTTGATTTCCATATGCTACATCTCATTTTCAGTACCATTGTAGTTTTGGAAGCTGTATTGAAGTAGCTATTTTAATGTTTTAGATCAGTAGTCCCAGTGAAGACTCTGTGTTCCAATTAACTGATTTAAGTTCTGTCACTGGCAAATTAGAAAGCAAAGGGGAGGGGGGCGTAATGTATTGCATGGTTGTGTTAAACAGATGACGTTTCACTTAGGATGCAACAGCTAGCAGTAAAGCAGGAAGCTCAAAAACATCTGTAGCAAAGACTACAGAGGCACTTAGAAAACGTCAGCAGTTTGGGTGTTTTTCCTTTCCAATCCTTTTACTAATAAGGCTCTTGCAAGTCACATCTGAAGATCAGCAAAACAACATTATACTTGCAGAGGGAGTTAATCTCTGTCCAAAGCATTTTAGTTGAATTAAAATAAAAACTAAGAAATCCATTGACTTGCGCCAACTCCTGCCTGAGACTGGGTTAGACTGACATGTGGAGTGCCATGCAGCAAGGGCAGCAGAGCAACAGCTGTGCAGCTGTCAGCTCCCCACCTCTGGGCTATGGACACTTGCAGTCAGATCTTGGAAAGTCTCCATTTGCCCACCTGTGTGCTGTGAGCCCTGTTCCTTGGGGGGCCATCCCTGCACCTTGCTGGCTGTGCAAGCTGCTGGTTGCACCAGACCAGCATCGTCCCCTGCTGGGTTCTCACCCAGTGGCTTCCTCCGTGATCTGTTACCACGGCCTTGGCCAGCGGTGTCCATTGGACAGGACAGCTGTGGGAGGGAGCAGGGGCTGCTTCCCAAAAGAGCCCAGGCCTTAGCGAGGAGTGGCTGCTTCCAGAACGTCTCGGCCACCCACACCTCCTGATGGTTGTGTGGCACGTTGAACTGGATGAAGCTTGCCTCTGGGTATTAAAATCCCCAGAAGAACAATTAAATTTGAACACATTTGTTTGGCTCAACGTTGTCTATACTTACCAGGAAGCAAATGCAGGTGTTTCTGTTGTGGCTGAAGGGAAGTACCAATGCCCAAGGAAAGATTTTTATGAATCAAGGGCAAGTTTTCTTTCCCAACCATCTGATCATCAACACTTCTGGAGAACCGTGCACACTCGGACAAGTCTTTAGCTGAGGAGAGTAACCATACATCACTAAATAGCTCTATCTTTTTTTCCCCTTGGTTACCTACAAATACGGCACAAGGTGTTGGGCTTGCTGCTTCCTGTATAAGCAGGACCTTTACGAACGACATGCTAACACAGCTTATGCTTAGGTTGACTGCTTTTGTTCAGTGCTCTCTCTATTATTGTCTGTTAAAACAAGGATTTGGGGAATTGAATGTTTCTCTAAAGCTGGATTTTTTTCAACACGTTTCCTCCTCAAGGATCCATCATGCATCAGGGCATGGAATTCATCTTCTGTTATGAATACACGTGGATTAAAACCTTTGTCTTAGAAATAGGAAATACATTAACTATAATTTATTTTTCTTGAGATTCATGGTTTATTTTTTCTAGAATATCACAATTCTTTATTGTCAGTCTGTTTAGGGTTTTGTTTTGTTTTGCTTTGGGGTTTGTGGCCTCATGTTAGTTTATCTGTTTTTCTGCAGTTACTATTAATAACCTATGTTTATTTTACATACTGTCAGGGACAGCTTCCCGTTATGTCTGTTATGAGAAGCAGGGAATGAAAAGCTGGAGCTCTCTGATAAACTGTGGACAAGTTGCTCATTACAGCCCTCTACTCCCAGCAAATTTTGCGAAGTGCGTGGGCTGAGCTTGGTGGAGTTTGCTTGCTTATGAAAAATGCTCAACAAGAGTTTGGCACGTGGCTAGGAAGCAAGGAACGTTTTTCTTACCATCCCAAAAAGGCATGATAGTAATGGTGAGAAGGCAGTTATGGAAAATGAAGCATGCAGCTGTGGTTTTTGTTCCGTGCTGCAGCACTAATACCATGCAGGTTGTCAGTTGTTCAGACCGCTAGAGACATTTATGAAATCAGTACACGATACTGGAGATTTAGAGAGGCAGTATTGTTAGCTAGAGAGTACCTAAATGGAAAATAAAATTAATGCAATTTATGAGAAGATTGTCAGAGAAAATCAATCAATTTCCTACAATCTCCTGGTTTTGCCTTACTGCAGGGGAGATCGGAGCATAAGGAGAAAGCAGAAAGCAGTGATATAAACTGGCCCTTTCAGACAATAATAATATTAGAAAAAAATAGTTTATTTTTATTTTTTAAATTTATTTTTAAACCTGATTTGAAATAATGCACAATAAATACTGGAGAAATGCAACTTGAGGTGTTGGTAGGTTTGATTTATTTTATTTCATCTTGCTCTTCTACTTTTTCAATCCCTTTCTCCTTGAGGTCACGTGGCTTTTTTGCCCTCAGTTCTTGCTAATTTTTTAGCAAGAGGGCTCCTGAGCAATTTTGTCACACTTTCACCATTGGCTCCAGTTCTGCTGTGCCTCACTGTCACACCTAAGTGACTCCTTGTCCCGAAATCCATCTTCAGCATAAGATTTCCTTCTTAGGGGTCTGAAATGCACTTGTCTTTCTACTCCTCTGCCTTCGGGTTGCCTGATCATTTGTCTGGGTTGAAGGTCTGTCTTTAAAGAACTAATATTTTGTTGCTGGCAAAAGAAAGGGGAGGTGAAGGAAGGGTCAGGGTGTGGATCAGCGTTAAACAAATTGTGAAGGTCACAAAGAATTTTAATCTGGCTTGAAAAAGAGACTTGTATCCAGCAGCACGTTTTTGTTTGTGATAGTCTGAATGAACAATTGCGGCTACTTTGAGAATTTGGTGTAGACTGCATGACTGGTATAAATTGAATTAGTCTCATGACAAGGACATAGTCCCCTTTTTTTCTATCTGCCTGATGGAAAACAGAAGAAAGCCCTGCGTGACACGTCTTGACCTGCAGTGTCAATGTGGGCTTTTGTGACAGGCTCTGATTTCTGGCTTTTCATTTGATCAAGCCAATTTGGTGGAGGCTAGAAAGGAGGCTTGCTGCAACACAAAATGTACTTACAGCAAAGAGTATCTGGTGGCCAGTACAGATGACTGCCTTTCAGTCTTAATAACCATTAGAAAGCCAGGCTTTCTTTCTGAAGCTGGGGCAAAGTCTTGGGTTTGTATGACAAAGTGACACAATCACACCAATTAATGTGCTCTGTAACACCCTGTACTGGGGTATCACCTTTCTCTCTCCTTTCCTCCAGCCTTCCCTGTGCCCTCTGTTTCCTCCTTTTGCTTATTTCTCCCATTTTTCTCTCCTCACCTTCTGCCATCCTTTCATCTCTCTACCCTTAGTGCTTCCCCCCTCTTTGTAACCAGAAGCAAAGTGAAATCTCTCCTTGTCTTCCATGTCGATGGTGCTCCAGCAGAGAAATCACTGGGAGCACTCCTTTTCTGTAGTGTGACGACCTCCCAGCTCTCTGGTTTTGTGCCTGGTTCCTTCCCACTCCCAGTGCCTGCTCCCCTCCCCCTGTTGTCTCTGGTAGGGGTTGCACAACGGGAAAATTGCGGATGAAATATTTATAGTGCATCAAAGAAAAGGAAAAGCAACTGAATGCAGTTGAAGTAACAGAACGCCACAACCTGCGGGGCTTCTTGCTCCACCTGCACTCACCGCGTGGATGTAATGGTTGAACCTGAAACGTTTTGTAGCATCTCGAGTACCACAATGACATTGTGAATTGCTGTTTTTTAAACAAGGTTTAAAATTCTGCTCTTCCCACTGACACAATGCAGGGTTTGTTCATTTTTAATGCATTGTACCTAATTTTTTTTTTCTTCCATAAATTTACAAAACAATCTAGGTAGTAATTGTCATGGTTTTCTTGAATATTAATTTCAAATAAGAGGATATAATCTGCGAATGTTTAACCCAGTGTTTTTACAGCTCATAAACAGTAGTGTGGTGAGAAACATTTGCATTTACACTATGGGATTGCAATTTTGAGGCATAAGATTTATCTGCAGGTGTCACGGTGTGTCACAGCATTGTGTCTGTGTCATGCCCACATTTCAGTGATGTTTTCTGAAAGCTCTGGCATTTGTATCTCAGACTCTGGTGGTTTTGGTTGGCCAGTCATTTCAGCTCATGCCACAGATCTCTAAGGAGACAATGAAAATTTAACATACGTGTGGTATAACAAGAAACACCTACATTTCTAAGAATGCTTTGTTCCATTACATCATGTACATTTGGGAAATGTGTTCTTTTTGTTAACATAATTCATTTTTTTCTCTTCCCTTATCCAGAGACCTCAGTGAAAACCAGATAAAAGGAATTCCTAGAAAGGCCTTTCGAGGAATCATAGATGTGAAGAACTTGTAAGTAACCACTTCATTAATATATGTGGTAAAGAAAATTATCCCTTTGTGGTGAAGAAAATTATCCCTAGGCTACCTCTGGCAGTTACTATTCAAGTGCAATGTGGTCAACTCTGCAACACAAAAGGGAGCAGTGGACCCTGCTGTGAACAGCGGGCTGTCATCAAGGGCCCCACGCACTAGTTCGGTCCACACGTACACTGTGCAACACACCTGGAGAAGTTTTGAGCAAACAAAAAAGTACACTTAAAGGCTTTACCTCTCCCTGCAGTGTTGCCTCAAAATCCAGTGAAATAATCATCCAAATCTGGAAGCATAGCCTTTTGGGGGATGAAGTTGAGATACTTCACTTAGCTAAAATCTGACAGCCTTTTGAAAATTAAGGTTTTTTAAAAGCAACTAAAGGAAGAAAAATTGGTTTTGCTGTTTGTGTTACTGAAGCTTGTCTGTCTTAGATTGGCCTTTGCCGTTTTATAAAATCTAGTTATAAAAATGTGCATAGAAAGACACTTCGTTCTGGATTTTCAGGGCTGTTTATTTTATGTAACAGAAATGCATTTGTGCACATCCATGCACAAACACACCATAGCGTTTCACCAGTAAATACAATGTGGATTGCAAAAGGAGATAACAAGATAACAGCCAGCAAGCTGGCAGAAAAAAATAAAAAAATAAAAAAATTCCCTGAGCAAGCTGTCAGCCACACTCAGAGCCATTGGTATTAGCAGTTACCTAGTTACCTCACCAATAGCTCAGGTGGAATCTCAAACATAAAATACAGTAAGGGTAGAGTAAATAGTATGGATTTTTTTACTTAGCATAAAAATCAGCTGAAGGGGATGTAAAAAGAAACCTGTCTATGAAGACATTTGCAACATACATACTCTCTTCTCCTCTTATCTAATCCCGTTTCCTCCC
>CM021743.1:4703620-4842892 GCA_011075105.1 Heteronetta atricapilla | reverse complement strand
CCTCTCCTCTCCTCTCCTCTCCTCTCCTCTCCTCTCCTCTCCTCTCCCCAACAAACCTCATAAGTTCCCAGACTAAACTTTTTCTACAGGCAGCACGGCAATTGTTAAGGGTGGTCAGCATGAGTCAGAGCATCACATCTGCATCCCAGGGCCAAGCACAGTTCTTGCACTTTCTCTGTAATAATGCTTTATTGCAAGTGTTGTCACATCACTGAGTAGTGCAAGGGAAATGGTGCTGCAAGACAAAGGCTGCATCTTACCTTCCCTAGGCTGGGAAAAATAGGCACAGGAGCAATGCTGTAAGATGCTCCCTGCTTTCTCTGAGCCCTCTGCAAGGTTCCCTTGGACACTTTGGCATAACGAGAATGTGAAGATTTCTACATGTCATGTAGCATTAACAGCTGTTTCTGCAGGCATTTGGCACGCTAAGCTTGTGATTCTTCAATGGGTCGTTACTTCCTTCTTTTCAACAGTGAGTTCAGCTTTTCAGGCGTGGAGGCTTTTTTTCCTGAATGCCACACTGAGAAAGCAGCTCTGAAGGAAGTACGTTGCATTCATCTAAACGTGGGCTTTTATGTTGCCCTTAAGTGGAAGTGTGTTAGAGGGCCTGTGTGAACAGGTCTAGTTCTTAAGACAGGAAAAAAGAGTGAAAACTCCGGAGAATATAGCTTATAGCAGGGAGAAGTTTGTGGATTTTAGACAAAAGCACAATGCTTTTGTCATGTTCGAGTGAACTTTACTTGCTCTGTGTAATCTAGAGGAACAATAGATGGTGTTTTGTTTCAGAAAATCTAACTTTCCCAGCCATAATTCACTGTTAGTTGTCTAACTTCATTTAAAATAGCAAAGTTTGCATTCAGAGTTGATTTACGCCTCTCTGGTGAGCTGTCAGAAAAATCACAGGTGTTCTTTGATTTATGCAGCCAGCCTCAGCACAGAAGGAATCGGGGTCTCACCTTTGCATGAGCTGATATCAAGGGATGGCTGGCTGGAGTACTTACACAGACTCTATAAATGTCAGGATCTAAAGCTTTAATAAAAATTGTGACTGTCAAGTTAGGCAGTATCTATTATTTTGCTGTAAAAGGCACAGTATCAGAAGGGCATCCTTGCAGTCACTCTTTCCACCTTTCAGGAATGCCAATGTTATCCCAGAGACAAAATAATTCTGGCTGGAAGCCACCTCTGGAGGTCATCTAGTTCAACCTCAAGCTCCGTAGGAGCACAGAGCCCAGTGCTCTAATTAACAGATCTGCTTATTTCAGCCACAAGTCCTGATTATTGTTTAGACATGTAGCAGGTGAAGCAGACTTTTGACTAAGGTCTGTGGTCACTCCTTGCTAGTGAACACATGAATTTTATGTCCAGGGTGGTTCATTGTGATGACTGTTACTTCCAGTCAAAGACCAGTGGCCTACAAGTTGCTGGGAAAAAAATGGGACAAAGTCTTGCTGTTGGAAACACATTAAAATTTCTGCAGCAATAACTGAGGGTGTGATGCAAGTTGAACAAAGTTAATATTTAAAGCCTTAAGCAGAAAGCTTAAACATGCCAGTTCCCATTCTCAGCCTGGCTTTGGCAGCCAACATGCTCCCTTCAGAGTCACAGAAATGACCATGCCAATGAGCACGAGCATTTGAGCTCCTAGAGGAAGAGAATGAGTCTCTGCTTTTCAATGCCATTCAGCTGTTCGAACACCTGCACTGCTAATCTCCTGGTGGCTCTCTGTCTTATATGCACTAATGTGATAGCAGCAGGCTTGGCTGTTTCTATGGTTATCAATTTGCAGATTTATTGTACTGGTTCAGAGCTCTTTCGGCCTATAAAGCATGTTTTTGAGGGATCTTTGAGACTTAGACACAAGAAACAGTTACATATTCCCCCATAGTCCTCAGCCTTTTCTAGTTTATCTTTAGAACTCACATAGGAAAAGGCTGGCATTGAATTATCTCTGTTTTCATGGCATAACATTTACAACGGCCTCAAATTCTTCCAGTTTAAAAAACAACAAAAAGTCTAAGTTTCATGGAAAAAAATAATAGCTCTGTAGGTATTATAATAGGAACACACAGCTGGTAGATCACATTAAGGACTCCCAATTAACCCTGTTTTTAACATCAGCTTGGAAAGGTTCCCTTCAAGAAAAATTGTCAAACAGTTGATGCAGGAGACTAAGGCAGGGCACAAATTCCCTTTGGATGCAGGCTCGGAAATACGCAGTGCAAGGGCTTAGGAAGAATGAGAGCAGGTGCTACGGGCAAACTCAGTGAGAACAACCCTACCTCGGCACGGCCGTAGCAGCAAGCACCACAAAAGGAGTACAGTGGTGTAAACTGACTGACTACATGCTGCTGCATTGCTGAGGAAGGACAGCAAGATGTTGGGGATCACTGCCTAGCAGCAGCACTGCAGAACTGGCCAGTACAGTTCTGGCCATTTAGAAAAATTAAACATTAGGTTGATAGGAAAGGAAAAAAAGAGTTAGAGAAAGCAGTGTTTGGGGATATTTTTCACCCCACCTATCTTTTTGAATGGTGAAAGCTTTTCATCTGTTATTCTCTTAGCAGCGCAGGGAGCTCTGGAAAATGGTTTCACATTAGGGCTATGCTAAGAAGAGCTTTTAAATGTCATGGAGGCCAATGCTTTGCACAAGACAGAGACAAAGCTGAGGCTGGCGAAATGAGGATTTAAAACTCCCAAGGGGGAGACGTTTAGTTATGTGAATTATTTTCATATGAAGTGTTTTCTGCCGTTTGACTGTGAAATGCAGAGGAAGAATCTGCTCAGAGAAAGAAAAATCTAGTGAGTTTATTTCTAATTAAAACGTAGAAACAATTATATGGCTTTTAGAAAGTCTCAGGAAATGTCCATTATGAATAGTGCATTTATATAGGAATCTGGCATGAATTGACACTTTGCAAGTATTGTAGAATAGATGCCGAAATGCTGCTCGCTGGTCGGATAAAGGGTTGAACAAGCAAGGGCAAGTGAGAGCCAGCTTGCAGTGCACACCTGTACTCAATTTCTCTTACAGAGCAGGAAATGTTTCTTGCAGGAATCTAGCCCCAAGTAAAAACACTTATTTCAGGAATTAAAGAATATAGATTTGGGTCTTGTTGAGCTTTGGGCTAACTCAGCACTGTCAGCAGTGGTCTTCCATCATAAAAATATATAGAGTCACTGCTTGGATGTCTGCACCTTTCCCCTGCTTGTTTCACGTCTTGGCACCCAGCTGAGTGTTTCTCTGCTGAGGCATTCCTGCAATTTGTGTTGAATTCAGCCTGCCCAGTCCACTTTGCTGAGGGCAGGCCAATTCCCAGAATAGGGATATGCAGAAGTTGAGTCAAAGATCCAGTACTAGCAGAAGCCATTCTGTCAAGATGCTGCCTGTGCGTACTGGAGGTGAGCCCCCAGGTTTTCCTCTCGCTGTGCTCTCTTCAGCGCTGTGAAGCTGACTGTAAGCAGTCGAGCTGCATGGGGATCGCAAAACATTGCAGAAACATGGTTCTTGGAGCCACGATGATGTCGGGGCTTGTGGTATTGTAGGGATCACTCCTCCATAAGAAAAGCGCAGGATAGATTTAAAAGATCTGGGCATCTTGCTGCCCTGTGTCCTTTTGCTGTCTCCTGGCAGAATTTTGGTCCTTTCTTTTGCAGCATTGCAGTAAGTAAAATCAATAGGTTTACCAGCAAGCAGAGAACTGTCTGAATTAAGGTGGCAACACTCTGGCTGTGTTTCCCTATGCCTTTGCTCCTTTGCCACTCATTCTGATCTTGCACCTTTCAGACTGAAGGAAAAGCTACTTCTGTAAACAGTGCAAGTGCAGGCGAACATCTCAGACAGGCAGAGTGCCCTGATGTGCTGTCAGCACCTCTGTGCAGCCTCCAAGACCCACAACAAGGAGCAAAAGCTGATGGTGGGATCAGATGGTAGGAGCTGGCCCGTATCCGTACTGGTACAGAGCTCACCCTGTGGTGTGCAAGGTCCTCTCCTTCACATCAGAGTCTCCCTGCCATAGAAACAGCAACTGAGTGAAAGGAAAACACACATAGGTGTGCGGTGTGGTTGCGGGGACAGCAACAATGCAGCTGGGTGAAGGGGGAGTCAGGCTGATGGTGAATGACACACAGAGCTAGAGCCACCTTCAGCTACACAGTTAGTGATAGGTATGTGTTGGGGTTTGTTTGTGTCATTTCTTGTTCTTGACTCACTAGAACACAGTGCTGTGTATATCCGTCTTCTGTCTTTTTCCTTTTATAGGCTTTTACTAAAAGATAGAATTCTGTAGCGTTAGGATGCATAAAAGCACAAGCTGACAGGTTTATCTGCCATAATAACACGGGCCCGTTGCATGTGTCTAAGTATTTTGCAGCCATACACAGGATAATAGCTCATATTACTGCACCCATATGCCACTCTCCACATATCCTGGGGCCACCTGGGAAATTGTGGGTAATGTTCTGCTCTATAGCCCTAAAGGTTCCCTTGAAGGAAGAAATTCAACATTTAGTGTGTTTAAAATATGCAGATATATGTCAGTACATATGTAACATTTACCACTTCTGTAAGTCAGTACACGTTTACCTTCTGAGTAGTTACATTATTGGTCCAACATAAAAAGTTAGAGCTATATAAGTAGTACAAAATAGATTTGTGACTATTGGTTTCAGTTTCTTATTTGCTAAATGGCTTTTCTTGGAAGATACCCTCACTTTTTCTGCATGCACCTACTATTAGCATTGATCCACACGAGTTTTACAGAAATTAAACATCTAGATTGCACATTCAGGTTTTGGAAAAAGCTGATTCCCTTTAAATCGAAAGGTATTTGTCATTCACCTACACAAAACAAAAATGTTCCTATGTCATTTTTTTTATCCATTGCAACTCATTGCTGCAGAGCATATTTTTAATATTCAACATTCAGCTATAGAATAGGAATAATAAAGTATACCTGTCAAATTAATTAAAATGATGAATAAGCCCAAGGAAATGGTGATTGGTATGTGTGCAGCCATTTCACTAGCAGAAAGAAAATGATTGTTAATTATTTACTGCATGGAAATATTTAGTATATCTCAATGAAAGTTTGTACTAGAAACTTGTAATAGAAACTACTTAGGCTGGGTTGTCGAAGGAAACTACTATCCTGAGCCCTCTGAAATTCCTGGCTTAGATTTCTTGACATTTGTGTGAAGTCTTCAGTTTTACTGTTGCTTTTGAAATAAGAAAAAAAAAAAAAAAAAAAAAAAAGTTGGAAGACAATAAGTTGGTGAGATTTTCCACTTGTTTGGTGTAAAATCTGGACTAAATCTATTGAAGTCCATGCTTGACCTTAAGTAAAAGCAAATGAATGGCTGGAGGAAAATCAGTTACTGCTTGTGCATTTGCTTCTGTATCTTTCAGTAGCCTGAACAATAGACCTCAGTACATGATGATATGCATAAAAGGCACAGTATATTTTTAATATCAAGAAATTCAAATTTTAAAAGCATAAATTTGTATTATGGAACAGATTTCACATTGCTTTGATCTCAGCTGGTGTTTTAAAGTGTTTTCAGAGCTGGCAAAAGAGTTCAGAGGTAATGAAACCAAGTCAGATATTTGGAAATACAGGCTAGAGACAAACATCCCGCAGTCTTTAGCGGATGAAACGATTAAGAAAAAATATGTTAATAATTAAAAATTTGTTAATTTTCCCCCTCCCTGTTTGTAAATTCACACTGTGCTCCTTCACGGTGTACTCCTTTCTGTCTCCTGTAATTAGTATTTACTGTGATAGCGACTGTAAAGAATTCAAGAGATATCCCTGTGGCTTTCACATGTGCTTTCCAGGAAATTCTATTGTAATGCAGTATTATTATAACTTTAACATGTTACCAACTTTCCACTTTCTATGGAGAAACATCACTTGTGGTGTAAGTTAATTTTATAAATATATTAGTTTGAACTTTTGCCATCTGTTCTACCTCTTATAAATGCAAAATGCATGTATTCCATAATTATCTAATTAAAAAGATGATTGATTGAAATGCAGATGTATGTTCCTGACACAATGCAGAAAGCATCTAAGGTGAGATATACAAAACCAAGCACCAAGTCTGAGTCATAAGTGGACAATTTTCAATAGTGGTGTTTATTTCCTTATGTCTTCACTTGGTCTCATGCAGAGGGCCAGCACGCCAAGCACACAGAACTTCATTACTTTATTGGCCTCTAAGAGTCATGCCCTGCTGTTGCAGGGACTGAGTATGGCTGCATATCATAATTTTGCTTGGGGAACTGCTGTTAGCTATACAGCCTGAGGACAGTTTGGCACAGATGATGCTTTCTTTCCTCTTTTCTAGTTTATTCAGTTCTGAATCATTAACCTTTAAAATCTACCTTTCTAAATAGCCTCTCTTCTCCTATCTTTTAGTAAAACTTGGAGGCAAAATGCAAGAAAATCTGAAGGCTGTGCAGCCCGACTTCAGGTAGATGTAGGGAGGAATTGCATTTTTGCATCAGTCCCCAGCTGAAGGTGCCTTACTGCTTGCCCTTATCCCTTTCACAGCAGGAGCATCATAGCTGCCTCGGAATAGTGCCTTCTGAACAGCCATGCTCTCTACCAGGTTATCATGATGGTCAAGCAATGTTATGTTTCCCAAGTGTCATTACAATCCTGACAGTCTTTTTGCATCGTAAGGAGTCATTGTTATTCAAATTTCCTCTTGGGAATAAAGTTTAGAGGGATTTTTGCACTGTCTGCTGGTGCTAAAAGGTGCCAGTTCAGCAGTAATCTTGCTAGCTAGTGAGCTAATTTCAAACTTCATAGAACATTTTTATGAATGCTCTGCAGCAGTGTTGTGTCAGCCCTTCACCTGGTGAGCTGCAGGGATTGGTCCCAACCTGCAGGATTGTCCTGGGTTTTACAAGAGGGGCTGCCAAAGAGAACACTGCTGGCTTTTTGTGCTCCCAAACAACCCGGGAGGGTCCCAAGTGCATAAGGGCAAAATAGCAGAACTGTACACAGACTAATAAGCTGCCAGTTCTGCAACACGTGATAAAGACTGGGAAACTCCAGAACTATTTCATGAAGTATTTAAATGTTTGCTGTATTTGCTAGTACGATTAGGCTCACAATTTTTAGAACACATCTTGGTTTATGTAATCCCCTTTCCCATGTCCCTAGCTAATAAATAAAACACCAGGTGGACTAGCCAGCACAGAATGATCTTAAATCTGTTGAATGTGCTAAACTACCATTTGTACCTCACTTGAGATTGATTTCACAGATTTGAAAACACACCACTGATGCGTTTTAAATGAAAACACCTGCATTAAGTAGAGTGGCTGTCTGCTCTGTTCTCCTGTCCCATTGCATTTCAGGGCATATTTGTTTTGTGGATGCCCGTGGTTGTGGGCTCAGCCAGCCATGAGGGACCTATCACCAACAACTCATTAAAAGCCAAAACATCACTCCCAAGAAATACATTTCCTCACTGTAAAGGTTGTTTTCCCCTGAGTAAAATATCAGATAAATAAAAACTGAAATACCTCTTAAGTGTGCTCTACCAATAAAATAGAAGTACATAATCCAACAGCATGTACTAGTCTAGACTATGTGTGTTGGTAGCATTTAGTATGATGACATTTAATGTTTTTCAAATTTTTAATATTTTGAGGAGAATCAGAGCTGAATACCTCCACGATGACGCTATACATAATTTTGATTTACTCAACTTTTGTATTCATATGTCCACTGTAATTTTCAGTATCAATTTTCAGACAAACCATAGATTTAAAAATATTTACTGCAGACTTAAGACAAGCATAAATACCAATTTTATTTTATATTCTTATTTTCAGGAAATGCATTTGAAACGCATTTTAAAGGCTGCACTTTCCTTGTTGGCATGGTAAAAACCTAACGCTGCTGACAAGAAAGACAAAGGCTTAAGCTGCCCCTTCCATCTCCTTCATATTCTGTTCTGATCTTTCCTATGCTTTTTATTTTGCATAATTTATTGCCTTCTCCTGCCTAAGAGGGCTTCTTCTGCAGGTTAGTAACGCAGCTCTCTAAGGTGATCGTCAGTGGGGGCTTCAGAGCAAGCCAGAGATCCGCCAGGAAACCAGTGCCCCTGCCCAGCGATGGGAGCAGATTGCACGGGAGGCTGGCAAGGTTTAGCCGTTGTGTCTGAGAAGCCCAGGCTTGACGGTGACTTTTAAAATTTGTAGTGAGTTTTCTGTTTGATTAAGGGGAAAACATATATATATATATGTATATTTCAGAAATGTAGAGATAGAAGTTGTATGCAATTATTTTGCTTAAATGTCACATTTGCGTGAATTTTTAAATGAGGCCACAAGCTCCATGTCCCCAGCTTGGCGAGGGAAGACCTCACCGCTGGGTTTGAGTGAGGTCCCTTATCTGGTGTTCGAGATCAACTATGAAAGTTACTGTGATCGCTGATATTTCCAGGGATTACTTACCTGCTTACATATTTTGCTGAGCTCTGCTCAGTGCTTTCTGGGCTCATTATTCGTTATCCTAATGAAGCATAGATAAATTTTGATGCAGCACCCATGCTGCAGCAATGCTTTTGCATGGAGAATAATGAGTAGCAGATTTGGCCCTTTTCTGGTTTAATAGTCTTACAAAAGTCTCTTTGACAGAAATGTGTTCCAGAAAATACCATGATTTAAAAACAGGCTATGTGGTATTCTTACTGTCCTTTTGATATAAAACTTGATTAAAATGGGATGTGACATCAGATGAAAAAAAGTATGAAAATCAAATTTTCTTTATTTTGTACTTTTTTAGGCGAACCTATGCCTACAGTTTATCTTTGGATAATTTATGCTGTCTTTGTGCCATACCTTAATTTTGAATACATTTGTTGAAAATTTCCTGTAGCATTCATCTAGGATTGTCAAAGGAGCTTTTATTCTGAAAAAAAAGTAGTACTGGTTTTAATTATAATTCTAAATAGCTTCATAACCACTGTGAACTCTGAATTTACATCATTTTTATGATAGCCACACCATTCCAGGTTTATTGATTTTGTCATTTGCTTCATTACATTTAATGCAAACCTTTTGTATGGAATTATTCTGATGCTGAGCTGGGCACGGAGGGGTCAGCATGTGTAGTCTCTAGCCAAAACAGCATAGCAATATCATTTCAGGGCAGACTCCACAAATAAATGCTGGTTGTAAATACCAGCAGAATAAAGTTTGCCTTCTCCCCTCGACCTTTCCAGTTGGACAAAGTTAAACCAGGATGTGAGGCATCTTTCCCCTCCACACACCCCGCTGGGTTTCAGCAGGACACTTCAGCAGCTCAGGGCATGTCCCGAGTGCTGAGGGTCCGGAGGGGGCTTGTGGCAGGGTGCAGGCACCGCACAGCCCCTACAGTGCCACCGTCTGCTGGGACTTGTCTGGCATGAGCAGCCCTGTGCAAAATGAGGAATTTGCCTCCAGCAAAGGGGCCTACAGGGAGTGCTGCCCTGCTGCCTCCAAGAAGTTTTGAAGAGCCAGCGTGCTTTTTGGGTTTCAAGGCTGAGATACCGCAGGTATCTGCCATCTCAAGCAGTTTTACCATTGCATTGGGATTAAGTTTTGATTTTTTCATCTTGTAAATAGGCAGCAGTGTTTTTGGATTTGTTGTTGGATTCTATTCACCTTTTATGGTGAATAAATCTCCTTTAATTCTTAATGCTGCATCACTTTTCTGGATAACACAATTTAAATGCATTTATTAAAGAAAAAAAAAAAAAAAAGAAAAAAAAAAAAAAGATGAATAAAACAGTCCAAAACAGGTAGGTAGATGAATTAGTAGGAGTTTTTTTCCATGAGGCGATGACTTAGGTGCAAAAGTTAATTTCAGTAATTGATTGGGGAACTAGATTTCTTGCCCTGTTCTTCCTTGACCACAGACTAAGATGGATGTTCCCCCCTTCCTGACCCCACCTTAGAAAGGCTGCTCCTTGCCTATTGTCAGCGCGCAGTTCAGCTGCAGCTTTCTGTGTGAGAGCAGAACTGGACATTCAAAACAACAGCAGAGCCTGTCTAGTTTCTTGCCACATTCAAAGCCCAGAAGGGAATGATGATGTTTCTCATTCAGGGATTCCGTCTGTTGTATGGCTTCACTGCAGTGCAGTTGGGTGGCTCCATGAGATAAAGTGACCACAGGAAAACAAAGCCACTTGCTATTCAGTTCAATCTGAAATTGTTATGTCTTGAAAACATTTTGAATGGGGAAAAAAATGTAATGGCATAATTGTATTTTACAGTCTTTTAATCATAAATGGGTTTTATATGAACATATGTTCACCATGTTTATACAGCAAGTGGTATTATACAGTTCTTTTATGCAACTAACGTGCTGCATCACTCAAAAATTTCCTCTAAAGAAGCTGAGATCATGTAAATCACACAAGGATATTAAGAAGATCCTGTGAAAGATTCTTCTTTTCTGTTATTTAAAAAAATAATGTTTGTGTTTGGGATCTGCAATGTTTACTTCCAATGTAAAGGGAGGATCTAACTCTAAGTGAAGCACAGAGGGAATCCTCAGACACTCAAATATTTGTTATGAGATTAATAAAAATAATGTAGTGGTGATGATCTAGGTGTAAATATGATAGTAGCATTAACAAAATACATCTGAGGTTGGCATCATTGCAAAAAAAAAAAAAAAATCCTTTTGTTTAAGACCAGATGACATAAGGTAAAAGCAAGATAGTGGCATTGGAAAGGGCTGCTAGATGACGGTCTCATTTGTACAGCTGATTTCTGCTACAGAATATCATTTTCCTCAACTTTTTTTCCTACCAGAAACCTGTGGGATCTAATTTTGCTTTTGTTTACCCTTTGGTAGTCCCATAAATGTCAAAGAAACAAATGAGAGAATTCTATCTTTGTGTGGAAGTAAACTCCGCTCCAGTCCTTTGTATTTTTTAAAGCTCTTTTTTGAAGTATTTTTTCCAAATCATTGAACAAAGGTACAGTAACGCCATGATAATACTTGTGCACAACTTGTCCAGGTGCTATTTTCACGCTTAGAATTCTTCTTCCTTTCTTTTGTTTTACTGGAATAGGTTCCTTCTTTTGAAGGAACGTGACTTTCACTAGCGGTCAAGATTATTTCACTGTATAATTTTGGCTCAATATCCTGTGAGTCAAAAGTTGCTTATAAGACAGTTGTGATATGATGATACTAGAATACAAAATTATTACTTTCCACTAAAAAAGAAGCCATGAATTAATTCTCATTTAAACAGCTAACCTGATGTGCCTGGATAGAGCTGTGATGTGGTGCCCAAGACGTGTTAACGCAAATGGTTTGCAGAGATTCCCTTAAGCAGTTCTTGCTGCATTTCCAGGTGTATGACACATCCAATCTACTGCTCAGCACAGCAACACATTGCTTTTTGGTAACTTTAAAAACTGCTTGTCCTGACATGGGAAAGGGACCCTTCTGCTTTTGAACATCTGTATTTGAACAAAGTTGAATTCTTCTTTCTGCTTCCTTTTGTGGCTTCTTAGTAGCCCCATACACAATTTTTACCCTGAAACCTGCTTTACTTTGTATTTAATTCATATGGTTAAGCTCTTATGCAGCAACACCTATGGGTTACAGCCTGCTTTTAAAACTGGACTTGCAAGGAAGACGACTGCAGCAAGGAGGTTGAGTTGGTTGCCTGGACTGGTCCCTGAAAAACAGGGCTAGCAGTTGTCCAAACTGTTTTGCTGGGGGTTTGCTGCCGCCCCCCCCCCCCCCCGGCGTGGGTTGTTTGTTTGTTTTCTGTTTGCTTTTTAGCTCTTTGCTCTGAACTCTTGGCTTTTCAAAGATGTGGCTCTCATGCTTCTCGTGGAGCAGCTGGAAAGCATAATTAAGGGTTAATGCTCAGGCGCAGGGAGGTGGGGGGTGAGCAGCGAGTTCTTGTCAATGAGTTAGGCAAGCTGCACTCTCAGCAGAATGACTGAGAAGGATGGGAGAAATGTGCTGTGATGCCAAGGTTGTGCAGGTATCCTCTTTGCCTACTTACAAAAGATTTGTTGCTTTGATTGCAAAGGAGAAAACTGGGCTTTTCTCAGCCCATTTTATTTAAGTGCTTTCACATTTCAATATGAGTTAGACATTTGAGATTTTGTTCAAAGGGTCAGCTAAGGTAACTGGTATGCTCTTTTCATCCAAAATTGCTGCCTAATCTTACTTGCGAGTAAAAGTTTTCTTGCACAAGACTTCCTTTTTGTTATGGCAATCCTGGCAGAGGAAGCAGCTGTCTATGCTATGAATAGATTTATGGATTAATGTCAGGAAAAAAATAATAATGAAAAACCACCACTTAGCTAGAAAGTTTCAAAGCCATATGGATTAAGTTGAGTTTTAAGAGTCTTTGTTAATGGCTGCAGTTTTGTTAGGATTGTGGAATCATTATTCAGAGGCTAATAAGTAAATGTGAATGCACAGTTTAGACATATAGCCATTTATTTTTAAGAAATCACAGTGACTAAAATGACCTGGAGGTTGGTGTTATTATTTTTCAAATGACATATTTTTCTTCAGAAAATGAAAACTAAGATATCTGCAGACAAAAACATTGAAGTCTGTATCTTCTAGGGATTCTATATAAAAACCTGCATCTGCAATATTTCCTGCTGAAGTAAGGTATAAGTAAGCTATAAAAATTAGCTGACCATATTTCTAATAATAAACCATCTCTCCCTTCCTCTCTTTTTTTCCCCCTTAAGTTAGGAATATAGTTAGTTATTTCATTATGCTGTTTTTACCAGTTTTGAATGGAATGGAATAATTCTTTCACATATGTGCTCATTAAAAATCCTGATTTTATATTTAAATGCTGACTTTTAAGTTACCTTACTAGAGCCTCCTGCAAGACAGAATAAAGTCCTTTGGAGGCAACCTATCGTCCTGTTTTGGCAGTGCATGCTGTTGTGGAGATTCTTGTTATCCCTTGGTACTGGGATTTCAAAATCACGAAGTTTCAGATCCAAGGTCAAGTTATTCCAGCAGTTAATCTCATCTAGCTAATAATGATCCAGAAGGAAAGATAAAAGAAAGACTTTGTTACCCAGCTATTTTTAAGTTCCATCCAAGAACCAAGCTTACATATTGATATTGGGTACCAACAGGGTTTTTGATGATATTTTTACTTCCAAGTACTGCAATTCAGTAAAGCATTACTGCTGTTATACGTTTTACCTATATGTTTATAAATTTACTGTGTGACAGTAGTCACATTATAAATAATTATCCATTGCAGTAAGTGACATTCAGCAAGTCTGATATAAACTCACCCTATTGTATCCTTTGTGTTAGTACTTTACATGTCCTGAGGCCAGAGAGGCATATTTTAATTTAGAAATGATGTAGGTAAGTGGAACTGGAAGCAGTGCATTCAGTTCCTGAAATTTTATAAAACCTCATTGTGCTGCTGACAGCTGTGCATCTGCAGGGCGGATGAATAAATGTATTAAAGAGTGAGGCACTCCAATACTACAGCGATCATATAAATGCCAAAAATAGATGAATACCATTTGCTTTTGTGAATTAAATAAAATAGTCCTCCAGTTTCACGTAGGAGGAAAGAAACACTCCGTGGTGAATATGTGGAAGACTTGTCACATATGCTCTGTGCCCTGTTCCTGCAGGATATATGGTAGTTCCACGCTGATTTGGTAAAACATTGTTCAGAAAGTTAAAGATCTGCTTACAAAAACTGCACGTGATCCAAACATATTGGATGCTTATGGTTTGTGTGGATGTTCAAATAGGAACATTTGTTCCAAAATGCTTGTAAACATAAATCTGCAGGATGGATTGCTGTCCTTACCCTGGGTGATACACATTTCACAGATGACATAAATTTGGCTGGCTTGAAAACAATAAAACAAAATGGCTTTATTTTTGGCAACTGTGATACAGTTTGCTGTGTATTTCCGTAGCACTTTTCAAAGTATTTCAAACTTGATGTGATTGCTAGGTCCTGAGATGAGCAAGAGCAACAGTATCTTTGGTTTCCATTTAATATATCAGATCCTTTTTCTGTTTTCCTTTCCTAACATCTTCTCTGGGTTTCCTTTCAATTGACTTTTCTTTAAGATTTTTTTTTCTTTCTAGAAATCAATTATTTTTTCTAACTCTTCTTGTTCTGTATATGCCCTCTTAACTCTCTGAGGCTATTGTAATGTGCAGGCAAAGGCATGGTGGTGACTGTGTGGGTGAGTTTCACAAGTGCTCCAAATCTGGTGTAGATCTGGGCAGAGGGGTGGGTGGCAGAGGAGAACACAAGCCACAGGGGAACAGGTTGTGTGACACCTTCTTAAAAAGTGTCATGGGATGATTAACTTGAGCCTGGATACCAGAGGAAGGTGGATGGATCTTCAAATGCACATGTAACTGCCCAATGAACATTTCATTTCTGTGGGTGAGCTTGGTCAATGCTGATAAGGAGGAGTCACCTTTAGGCTGGCCTGATCAGGACTCATGTAGACAGAAATGAGGTTTCCTACCCCACAGACTTCACCATGTAGGAGACAGGGCAAGACAACACAATACTCACATCTGAATCAAAAAGTTCTGCGTTTGGAGAAGAAAGTTCAGCAGTTAAAGCTGAATGAATTAGAATTTCTCACCTAAACTTGCCCATATGTTTATCCAGTATTGATTACAAGTCAGCTGCAGGTCTGACTTGCAAAATGAGGTACAGTGCTAAGAAATGACAATTAGGAAGGCACTTAAAAACTAAGGATAAGAAGTTGCATGTTCAGCAAAGCAAATGCCAGAGATGAAATCTCTAATATTTTTATAGTATCCAATGCTGGCAGTGCTTTATACCTTAAGACTTAAGAGTAGAGTTATATGATGATGTACTTGGATCTTCTTCCTCTTTTTCAGCAGGCATGAAATGTCCCAGAGTTAGCTGTAATCAGAGTAAGGAGTCAGAATTTGGAGCTCCATGTAGACCTCAGCCATTTAGGAGCACTTGCAAGTAGCAACCCAAATCTCTGAGTTTGCTCATGCCCAGACAGGTAGGCAGTGAACAAGAGAAAGCTGTAGCTAAGCCAGGTGGCTGCTTGTCTTAATGTAATTGAAAACTTATTTTTCATTGGTTATTTTTAGTGGCCTACAACATTGGTTATTTTTAGTGGCCTTTATTTATTAGAATAAAGTTCATGTCTCAAAAGCAGACTTGCTGCTGTCTGGTCAATATAAAAGGGAAGACTAATGGAGGCATAAAAAAGGGGTAAAAAACCACCTGCAAGCAGACCACCCCACATGCTCTTCGTCATCTGAAGTACCACTTACTTATCCTAAAATCAAAGCCCACATATGTATTAAAGGTAAAAAGGCCTGCCCTTTGTAGCTCTGTAGGAAGCTTCTGAGCCTATGCTAAGCAGGATCAGTACCTGAAGCCTTTACCAGAATGTTTTCAAACTAATGCAGCATCTTGAAAGACATAGAGTTCATTGACCATGCTTCAGGTAGTATGAGGTTAGTTATTATTCTGGCACTTCTTAAATGTTGAAGAACTGAGTACAACCATGACTAAATTAATAAATAGATAACAAGGCACCCAAACCTTGAAGTAAGGCACTGAGACAATCAAAGCTCTTCATCCGCCTTTAGTATTAAATGGCCATTTTTGTTTTAAAGCATTGTGATGAACCAACATCTCTTACCAAAATGTTTTGTAACAATGGTCTAGAGGTTTTATTACAAAAGATCTGATTAAAGATCTGTTAGTGTGTTATTCTAAGATATTACAGTTCATGAACGCAAGATGTTCATTATTTGGGTATTCATCCAGCTGTTAATATTCATTTCCAAATTTAAATTAAGCCATCAAAACACAAGAATCTTTACTGTTTTGCCCAAATTTAGCAGCCATGTAACAAGGTCAATACATTGCTGTGACTTCATTCACATCTCTTATTTACTCCTAATTTTTGTCTGAAGATCTGGAAAACATTTTTCAAGTTATTGTATGACCGCAGGTGATAGAATTAATCTAACGTAATATGTGATATTAAAGGGGCCGGATGTCTGGAGATCAAATGTCAAGATTCCTTTTTTGCTCTGTCATCTCCCTAACTGTGTACAAGAGGTGCTTCTGGTGTCTGGCCCTTGAGTGAGTTTACCTTCTCTTAATTGCTAAGGTCTATTGCATTTGCTCTCTGCCATAGCTTCTGTCTCATCATGTAATTTTCATGTTTGCTAAAAAAAGTCTAAGCCTCTTAAAGACATGAGAGCCCTAGTTTTCCTCTCAAAGCTACATTTAGTAAATTATTAACAATGAGGATGTGTAAACACTCAAACATCAGATTTAACAAGATTTTTGCTAAGCACTCCTGTCAAATAGCCCCTTGCTGTTACACCCACCCGTTATCCTAGCAATATATGACATACGTGGGCATTTTTAGCCCCCCTCCCCGTGCTGCTGTAGCTCTCGCAGAAGGCAGCTGGGCAGGAGGCTGGGAAGTCCTCAGTGATGTCCGTAGCGCGGTGAACAGCAGCCTTTTGTCCCTGGCATCCCCTGTCCTGCACCATGGAGAACCAGCAGGGCAGTGACCCTCCCTTGCTGCTTCACTTTTTAGAATTTCCTGCAGTCTTCTGAAGCTCAGTCCTGCTGAAGCCGAGTTTTTAGAAATATTGATAGCCTCAAACAAGTTTTGTCTCTCTGACAAATGACAGCGGATATCGCATTAAGGGATGAAGCACCCTGTGTCTCTCATTTTTAAAAGTTTTGGTTCTGTAATGGATTTGTTGCTATATGGAACACATGCACAGAGTCTTTTTCAAGGAAATAAACCCCAAACCCCAGCTGCATGCTGCTATATTGATCTGCTCTAACAACTAGCCTGTGGAGGCTTATTTGTTTTTCCTTCGAAATGAGCATGACTTACGCACTATTAGCTCCATAGAAGTAAAACCATGATGTACGTGAGCCTATGTAAAGCTCGATCCTGTGTATAATGCGCATCGTGGCAGGTGCGCCCCAGGCAGCAGGGCCATCGGCACTGCCCATGGTGGCACCGTGGTGGTGTCCCTGTCCTCCAGGAAGGAGGCATGGGAGCCTCTGTGTTCCCCCAGCACTGCCGGCTCACGGAAGGGAAGAGGTTTGTGGTCTGGTCGTGAGTGATGGCCACCATCAGAGGTAACTTCCAGCCCTTATTGCAGACCAGGGACAGAAGGCAGCAGCTACATATTGATCCTATTTCACCTGCAGCATTTAGGTGGATGCTCACCTTCTGCATCCCCTCTGTGCCATGCTCTTACATTTCAAAGTTCTGATTATTTAAATTAAATCTCCCCATATTTTTTTCTCTGTAAGTGCCTTGGTTTTCAGATTTTCCACAGTTTCATGTTAACATTTTAATGATGTGATTTCCTATTAACATTCCTAATACAATTCCCTAGTTTGGTGTGTTATCAGTAAGGTGAATGATTAGTAACACCTTGGAATTAGAGCTTTTCTTTATGTGTGGCATTTGATCCTCGTAAACCTGAAAATAACAATGAACAAAAGAAAGGTGTAAGTAAGTGGAAACCTTCCGATAATGTAAAAATGACTACAGTAAATAACTTTCGTATTCTCTAACACCCATTTTATCTTCCTCTTTTCTTTCCCTTTTCCCCTTTGGGGCGATGGCAGAGGAGGACAACAGATGGTTATCAGTCAAGAGTAACTAGGGAAACCACAAAACCTGCCCCAATTGCTATGGAGACAGCCATTTATGTGCTTGGTATGCACTATTTGATACATCAGCAACCAGAAATAGTTTTTTTTTGTTTGTTTGTTTTTTAATTGTTCTAAAGCCCCTGATATTGAAAGGAAATCTTGGTTCTGTGTGTATTTATACTTGCGGCAAGAGGCAGGACTCAACCTGTTCATTTGTTACCTCAATTTTACATTAAGTTAATATCATCTCTGTTCTTTTGACAGCAACATTTTGAATTGAGTTAAATTATTAAATTTAGACCAAGTCCTTCATACTTTCCAACAGTCTGCAGAGTAAATGTTTATAAGGAATTCCCCTCTGCGAAATTCCCGATTATTTCATGCAGACAAGTTGTTTTTGTCCAATGCACAGCTTTTGGTAAAACTGCATCTCTCTCTTTTTTTTTTTTTTTTCTTTCTTTCTTTCCTTCTTCTTCTTTTTTTTTTTTTAATGGAATTTTGGAACACTTATAAAAATCCCAGAGGGAGATTTCAGCTGGATCACTGCAGCTCTGTCATCTGTGTTTCACACCACCAATTTATTCCATTTGGGAATTATTTTAACATTGAATTTAATGTATCAATTCCTCAATTTTTTAATACAAGAAAGCTTTTATAAAATGTTTTTAGTAATGCTTCAATAAAGAGTACAAATTGTAAATGGAAAACACATTAAAAGCTACTTTTTGAAATAACTTTATATTATTTCAATTTAATTGAATTTAGTATTAGTACAGAGTATCATCTATTACCACTTATGGTACATTCATTATCGACTTAAGGATAAGTTTGTTAGCTTGGTATGTGAGAAATTTACAGGGATGTATCAAGTGACTTTTTTTATTATTATTTTTATTTTTAACATTCTCAAAGGTATGTAAGGAATGGCTTGGAGACTGGATAATAGATGTTGTACAGTGCCCTTCTAATTCTGACAATTTATTGAAAAGCATCCTTAATAGTAGGGTATAAATAGTATGGGATAGTGATTGCACAGACCCAGCAGTTTTTATTGGAAAAAAAAATGGAAAAGGTTTAAGGAAAATCTTAATTCCAAAGGAAATTGAGATTCCTTGGGATACCTAATTAACAAAATCAATTTTCTTCTACCTACAGTTCAATAACTATTTACCTTCCTTTGTATTGGCTATTGAAAAATCATCTATTTTAAATATTTTTGTAAGGCAATGCATTTAACACGGACACTTAAATATGCGGTAGAGGATTTTATTAACCGGGAAACGCTCAATCTCAGATCTATAACAGCAGTAATCTCTGATCTGTAACAGTGGAACTTTCTTAAATACGCAAGTAGTCGATGAGCACTTATGTTAAACATCTAAAATATGAGAAATCTGACAAGTATCTATCATACTACCTGTTAAGGCAGGCTGTTATTTAAATATTTAACTAGATTATGAACAAAATATATAAAGAAGTTATACTAATTAAACTATTATCACTGTGTAATTAAAAACAAGCTTGACATTTGATCTCTGCAGTAGCTTCAGTATTGTTTGTAACTGAAAGCAAGAAAAACAAGAATACAACCCTCTCTGAAGCAAAGCACAAACCACTGATCATAAAGCTCAGTGTTGGGAAGTGCTTGGTGTTCGATACTTGGAGGACGTCTTCATGTATCTGTGTGTGGCAAATCACAGAAAAGGCAGTGTAAGCTCTTACATATGGCATCAGGTTACTTAGCGTTATATGAATAACGATTGCCAGTAATATATAAATACAGGTTTCTAAACAGTTGCTAACTTTTAATGTTAGTAACAGATAATTTCAGGTTTGGAAATTTTCATTCTGAATGAATTCAATTCATTCATTATAATATTTTATAACAGTTTTGGTTTTGTTTTAATCTTAAATCCAGTATTATGATAAAAGTTGCATTAGTTTTATTGATTTTTCTCTCTCAAATGTATTTGAAAACAAACGTATCATTGTGAAAAAAAAAAAAAAATCTTTTTATTTAAAGGCTTATTTGAAATGGCAAACCAATATCAACATTTTAAAATCTTATTCCTTCCAAATGTTCTTTGAAATTTAACTCTCCAGTATGATAGATAACATAGAAATCTAAATGGATAAGCCAGAGTTATAGTTCCTGTCAGAGGGATCTGTCTTTTAAACAGTTAACGTAGTGTCTTGACTAAGCCATAGAATTTCTTGTGATGTAAATCGGTTACGATGCAGCATTAGTTTTCATTTCATAGAAAGGTGATGTCTCCATTTTTAGTTTTTTTTTTTTTTTTTTCTTTATAACATAAATTTTAAAGACAGATGATGATCTGTTGCATGCAATTTAGTCACATAATCTTCATGTTTTTAATAAAAACTGAGACTGGCAATGGAGTCACGGGGCCATACATATGGCATTATGTATTATGACTCTATCATATGAAAAAAGCCTCTTTCTCCAAACAGTTTGGTACGTTCTAACATTATTTGCAAGCATTTGTCACACTTCACCTAAATCCCATATACCCACTTAATATTTTCCTTGCTCATGTGTTTTGCTCTGCTCTCCAAGGTTTTCTGGTGTTGCTCTATGTAGCTGTTAGCATTGTCTAGTTGCTAATTGCCTGTCACAGAGATCTCAGATCCCTGGAGCCTCCTGGGTGAGGTCAGAGGAGGTAATTCAATCACGCGTGTGCTGCTGGCTTTCCCAGGCGGGGATCTCAGCTCACTGACGTTGGAGCAAGAGCCCTTTTGACAACGTCACCCAGCCCAAGTCTGGTGCTTTGTGGCTAACGCATGAGGGATTCAGCACTGAAATCCAAACACGTGCTGTCACCCAAATAAAAGTCAGTGTCCATCCTACCTGGCAAAAACTTTGAAATTCAAAGTTTGGCGGCATTTACTTGTTCACACCTTTCCTATAGCTCTTATAACATGTCATTCCTACTCTGTGGCTATCACACAGCTCCATCTTTGCAGTTTCATTCATTGTAGAAGCCTCTTCAAACACTTTTTCAGCATGAGAACATGTATTTTCTTCAGAGGCAATTGAATCATTTGATAGTTATAGATAAAGCCTGAGATTAGTGCTTTATTCTTGCAAAAGGCAGGAGCAAGCAGAGGAATAAAAGGTGACTTTGTCCATTGCAAAATTGTGTCTAAAATCTGAGGGAGTGTCATCTTAACTTTTTTTTTTTTCTTTATAACAATTGCATTACACCATTAAATGCATAACAGATTGTAATGTTGAGGAGAAAAAGATCTTTTAGAAAAAGGATGGACTCTGAGAAATAGAGGTGATGTTTAAATCTGAATAAATGCTTCTGTTGGCTGAGGCCAGTTCTGAAATCAACCGGAGACCGGCGTAGCTAACCCGATCTCATGTTATGGTGCTCATGGGGTGTGGATGCCCCGTACAGAAGGCAGCAAGGAAAAGAAACCCAGAGGAGCGTAGCATGTTCTTCAAGGAAATGTACATGCTAGCTGTTCTTGAATACTGCATTTTAATGTTTTCTGAAGTTGAATTTTTACACTCTCTGCATATGATTAGTGTTACTCAGATAAGATGTTCTCCGAGGGGTGGTGGGCATGTCTGTTCTGTATTGAAGAGCTGCATGCACAGCGTCTCTGCTTTGAGTATACGGTCTGTCTGCTAGCCCACGTCATCGGCTTTTTATTTTGTCTTTGCAGATACAAAAGGATCTGTTCAACACCTATCTATGGCTTTCTGTAAGGCTGTACCTGAAGTTTCCCAAAACTTTATACTAATACATTGTCTTGCAAGGAAGACATTGTTTAGACTTTGAATTCTCAAATCCCCAGTCTCTGCTTAACCACTCACAGGGCTGCTATGTGAATGCAAAGAAATAGAATTTCCATTTTTGCACAGAGAAATAACGGGGAGGTGAAGGGTCTCAAACACTGTCATGCTTAATTTTAAGACAACTAATAGTTATGTTCCTTTTGGGAAGAAATTCTCATGCTTAAACACAGATGTGGATGTCCTGGCATGATAGATATCAGGAGAGAGAAGCTGTCTGCTATCAAGAAGTGCTAAGCATGTGGAGGCCTCCCAGAGACTGTGCAGATTTCGTTTATGGGGCACACAGAATTAGGCTGTATTGAATGTAAAGTGACATCTCTAATGAATATTTTCCAAATTTACCAAACATCCTAAGTGCATGTCTTCTGTTATTTCTAGAGGTTTCCCTTACAGTGTGCCTGTGCATTAATCACATGGGCTAAACTTCGTTGTTAGTGTTAGCATGACGGGACCTATAGAAATATGATTAAGATTGTCATTATGCTTTTTCAACAAAAATCAATCTATGAGAGTAGCAATTTAAAAAAAAAAAAAAAAAAAAAAAAAAAAAAAAAAAACACACCACATATGAAGCTTTTTAATAGAAGGCTTTGTGACTAGCATGCTGGGTTTATTTGCTTGCTTTAGTGTTTCTGGCAGAAAAATCAATATTATAGTGTAACTCAGATAAAAATAGGCAATATACAGTACTTCCCATAGAAGAAAAGAGAGAGGTGGTTCTCAAGTTGCTCTTCCTTCCTTTTCATCTTGCTAGTACATGCCAACTTTATGCTTAATAAAGTATGCTTAATAAAGCCAACTGAAGTGTAAAGTACTTAGTCATGCAACCAGCATTATATTTAACTCATTTAAAGCTTATTCCTCCTGAATCCACCATCTTTTCCATTTGAGCAACAAATTTTTAACAACCCACACAATTAAACACTGATCTCATAAAAAGTCACTCTACAGCCACTTTGTTTTCCCAGCAGTCAAAATTATATAGATAGTAGCATCTTTGCAGGGTTGTGGGAGAGGCAGAGAGGACATAAAGAAATAAGTGTGTATATAGTTGTATAAATACGTATATACAATACACATGAGCTGTCACAGTACAAAATATCCCCTTGGGGGATTTTAAATTCTGGTATCAGTCAGTATAGGCAACATTGCTGAAAGTTTTGCTAAATTCAGCATGTTCTCTGAAGTTATGAGAGCTATGAGAAACCTTAGCTGCCTTTATGCTTGCTAAGCTTTTTAGTAGACCTTATAGTCTGTATGGTATTTTATGTACTTAAAATGATAAAGAAAATGATGTTGAGAGCAGACCAAGGATAACTTCGCTATAGTCTTCAGATACAACCACATCCTATATACTCCGTGTTAGTGGATTAAATTCAGTCTGTATAGGGATATGTAAAGATTATATCCAACATGGCTATTTTAAAACCTTTGGATTGCTTTGTGCTTTTTTCCCCAAAAGAGATTTCTTTGTTTACATTGTTTTGTAATTATTCTGTAGTGCTCTGCCTGTGCTTGCTGTGCAGCAAGAAAGTTGTGACGAATGTTTATTTAGTCCAAAGTTAAGGTACAGCAAATTGGAAGAAGTTGGCAAAACTATGGAAATATATTAAGTATACATGTAATATATTTGCTACCTGAATATGTATAGTTATTATTTTGTAACAGCAACTAGAAACTGCAGTGCAATCTCTGTATCTTTGTTCATGATACTTTACGCAAACAGGACAAATGATCCCAGCCTCACCAATCTGAAGTTTATACTATGCAAATCACAGATACAGAATCAGGAGCTTGCAAAATATTTATTTATTTATTTATTTTATGAAATGCAGACATTGTACTTACACATGAGTAGGTACATAATTGTATTTCTTTAAGTGTAAAATTTAAGGGATCAGATGTTAAAAAATGTAATCACTGAATTTTAAATTACAGCTTACAATTTTAATTTTCTAAGCAAGAAAGGCAGATGTAGCTGTACTGCTGTATCCATGTATATTGTAAAATGTATTTAAATTGTGCGTACGTAGGGAAACAAATGAGAGAACTCCACATTCCAAATATTAAATTACACATTTTGAAGCAGAATAGTGTTTTAAGTGTATGTGCATATAATGCTTCCTGTTGCTGGGCTGCTCTCCCTGATGGAGTTAGACAGACCCTGCATTTAGGCAGGAATCTTTCAATAGAATGGGCTACCAGATGGGACCAGTAACAATGCAGAGAGGCATCGAACCACCACAGACATTTGGTGCTTAGAATAATAAAAAGACTATAAAATTAGATTAGTTGAGTCTAATTTGGAATTGGTATATTCCCTATGCACTCTCACAGCTCTCAGGCAGATAAAGCCTGGAGATTTAGTACTGTCAGGACAGAGGACTCCAACTTCCAGTAAAAGAAGAAAAGGCATTCTGGGAGGTCACGGAGGGCAGCACAGTGACCTCCAATGATTTACAGGCCTTTAGCTTAATGAAATTGTTTCAGTGACATGACGGTAAAAGCTCATAATGGATTGGATGCCCTAATGTAATGAAATTACTCCCTTCTGCCTTAAAAAAAAAAAAAAAAAAAAAAAAAGGCGCAATTAATATTTACTGAGACCTGACAGGCTTCAGTGTGCGGTAGCGTGCAGCGCTGTCAGCCAGCAGTGCCAGAGCCGGAGCAGCGTGGCAGGCTGAGCAGCACTGCGCCGGGGCGGCGAGCAGGCGCTGCAAGGGGGTGGAGGGACCCCTCGGGGCCGGGGAAGCCCCCCAGCCGGCTCTCCAAGGCAGCTCTGCCCGCACCGGCCAGCCTTCATCCTCTCCCTTCCTTTCTGCAGGCAACTGGACAACAACCAGATCAGCTGCATCGAAGATGGAGCCTTCCGAGCCCTGCGCGACCTGGAGATCCTGTGAGTTGACTTGGCGCTTTGCTGGGGCGGCGGGGGGTGCCTTTCCCGGGCTGCGGTGCTGGGGGGATCCGGGGGCTTAATCCACTGCCCTCCCGCCGGTGGGATAGGTGGCGGAGTGAAATGTCACGCTAATTAAACCGCAGTAGACGACTTGTCTGTTACCGCTCCCAAGGAGTGGGGAAATCGCTGCTCTCGCTGCTGCATGGAGCAGATGGGGTTCGGCAGCAAGCAAAGTGCGTGCGATGTGCGCTCTGCAGCCAGCACCAGCCCAGGGCTGCATAATGTCGGGTAGCGGACGGGTAACAGGTTCGGAGGGAGCAATGTTATGAGGTATCTGATAACTGACCTAGACAAAAAGCTGTTTAAAAGGTGTTTGGTATGTAAGAGGGAGGAGAGACGGGGGCTTGGCAGGATTGTTCAGTGCAGTCATTGGCTTTTAGGGAGGATCCTGCTCCAAGGGCTGAAATAACACCACGTTGTTACTCTTCCAGTGCCACAAACTTTACACATTGGCTGTTAAAGCTGCAGCACAGTTGATTTAAAAAAAAAAAAAAAAAAAAAAAAAAAAAAAAGACCAGTGGAATCTGACTGTAACAGAGAAAAACTGCTTTAGACATAGAGCACTGCTGCTGTAATGTTAAATCCAATATTACCCAGAACTCAGTATCAGAGCAGATAATTTCCTTATTACTAACAGGTACTTGTTCACATAAAGAGACCTCTTCTGGAACACAGTTTGACCATCTGAACTGATATAAAGCTTTTCCTGTTGCCTGAAAGTTAATACTGCAGAGCTGCAAGCATTAATACATCTGAAAGCACTTAGTCCTATGCCAGAAAGGAATGGTGGCAGCGGGTACAGGGGACAGGAACACTCCTGAATTCAGACTCTTTGCATCTGGAGTCAAGTTAATGCTAGTGCAGCTCTGAAATGGTCTACACTTAAATACAGTAGCGAAGGCCCGCTCAGACTGCTGACAAGGTTGCCCTCAAGTTCAGTGGTATGAAACAGCAAATGGTAGGTTGTTAAAGGCTGCACCTGCCTCGTGCAGCCCTGGCAGCTGCAGATTCATCAGACTCAATGCATCGCCTTTGGCATCTGAGAACAGGCAATACAACAGGTTTTAGGAATGGCAACATGCCATAAACCAAAGTTCTGATTTTTTTAATGTGCATGTGATAATACTGTGAAGTTTTCCCCAAGGGCTGTAGCCACCTTGGACTGATGCTCAAAGGATTTTTGCCATCGGCGACAGCAGAAGCAAGTTCAGTTTGCTGAGACCTAGGAGTGGTGTCTGTGCCTGTCTGTCCTAATCATCCGAGACAGCTGTGGTCCCTCTCCCTTCCAAGCTGGGATGTTGTTATTGATTATATACTGTGTGTTGCTCACAATGAGCTAACAGAGGTATCTGAAGAGTTTCTTACGTGGGATCTTACATTAGCAAGTATTGTTTGAATTCTACATTAATAGCCCTTTCAAGGAAAAGCAGTGAGTTGCCACTATAAAGTTTTTCTTGTCTGTGTTGTGAAAGAGTCCACTGTGTGGTGGAAAAAAAGGAAGAAAGAAGAAAAAAAAAAAAAAAAAAAAAAAGGTATGTTCTCTGCAGTGGGAGAATCAGTCCTCCACTGAAACTAGACTGTGTTATAACTTCTGCTACAGTAGACTGGACATAAATGGAACTTTTTTTTCTTTTTTTTTTTTTTTTTAATATACCGAGTAATGCAGGCTCTGAAAAAGTTGCTGAAAATGCATTCCTTTTCCCCAGGATGCTGAATTAGTTTAGTGGTTAATTCTGCACCAGGTATTTGTGGGTGGGAGAAGAGGAAGATTTCTTTCCACTGTATAAAGTACATCATACTCAATTCTTTAATGCATTTTTAATTTTCATCACAGACATACTGCTACAAGACAGATCAATCCTAATTCTAAAAAATTAGAAAATAGGATTGATAATATCTATTTCTAAAGTTAGTTTTCTCTGTCACAAAATCTGAGATATATACTTCAAACTTCATTTGATTTTTTTCTTCAGAGAAAGTTTTAGCATTTAAATATCTAACAAAATACATTTGCTTAATGCCCCATGGGATATCATATCTTTAGCTGTAAAACAGTCATAAATGTAAAAAAAAAAAAAAAAAAAAAAAGGAAAAAGAAAAAAGTTAAATGAATTTTAACCATCAAAGAATATTATCAAGTGAAACCAAAGGCCTTCAAGATAGTGTTTTAGAGCAAAGTTTGCCACTATATATTTTATGAAGATATATTTATATATTTTAACTCATAATGCAATATGTAGAAAATATGTAATGATTCTGGAAAAAAAAAAAAAAAAAAAAAAGCTTACAAAGGTACCAAATTATTTACTTCTTTAACTTACTGAAATCTTGTGACCATTTTGATATCAAACATTTCTGCATCTTTTCTCTACCCATCCATCTACAGAATTTTAAATTTCTGTAGATTACTTGGGGCAGAGACAAAATGCTTAGTGGTACCCAGAAATTAAATTAACACTTAATCTTAAAAACATTTTGTTTTCTGGATTGCATCCTTCATTCAACTTGAATTCATCTAAAAATATGACTGTAAGGAGTTTGGTGATTTGGTCCATGTAGGAATGGAAGGAAATTGTGCAATTATCCTCCAAATCACAGAGCACTCCATGGTCCGTGTTATTTATTTCTGCTTGTCAAGCAAGCTGTCTTCATTTACTGCTTTTATTTTCTTTTTAAAAGTGATAAGTTTCTATCCCAACAAACAGCACTGAGGCAGAGATTAAAACATTACTGAAATTCATTACTAATGTCAGTCCTTTAAACAGCGCGCTGAGCTGCTAGCTTCGTATGGAGCTTGGATCAGACCCAGGCACTGACTGTGGCTCCCAGTACCAGCAGTCTTTTGATCACGTCTCTGTGTATGAGCTTCAGTTTTTCAGGGGCCCCAAAAGGTGCCCCGGATCCTGTGATCTGACCTCTGTAGACCGTAATACAGATGCACACTGCTGCTGGTGACTGCGAGTTTGGATTAAAAAGCTGTGAAAATGTTATGAACTGAGTGCTTTGGTGCCTTCTGTTGATTGGCTTTGCCCCTGCAGCAAGGTGAAGATAATGTCTGAGAAATGACACACAACTGACAGCTTACTTAAGCATCATTTCTTTGTAGCTTTGGATTGAGGCTGCTTTTGTTCATTTTTGCATCAGACTTTCTGTACTGCTTCCCCTAAAGATTTGTTTCTGTTGACGAGGTAGGGTTTTTCTTCTTGACATCCTTCCTTTCCCCCTTTTTGTAAGATGGTAAAACATCCTTCCTTGCATTTGTTCTTGCATTCCAAGAGATAGAAAGGTGTGTGCAACTGCTAATATAGCAATAACATGTAGCAGTGTCATGTATTTTTAAAGGAGTGACGCAAGTTATTAATTAACTTATGACCTGTTGGAATAGTAATGTGCAGAAAAGTTGAAGAAAATTGGTGAGAAACTTTAACTAACTGTTGATTTTAGTAGAAGGTTTTCCGCTCTGTTTAATTTTTAGTTGTGTCCTCTGGCAATACCTGGCAATAACAGTGTTATTGAGAAATATTTATTACTGTAGCTGTAAGCGAGTTACGATTATTTACCAAAAATAAAAATAAAAAACCTTCAAAATAATTGTCCACTATTTCCTAAGGGGTGTGGCAATAAGACATACCCTTCATAGATTAAAATGTGTTACACCATAGCTTCATTATCCATATGTTCAACCCTACAATGCATAGGAGATAAAACCATTTCAGAGCTCAGAATTTCACCTTCAGTCTCATTGGATATATCAATAAAAGGAATTAATTTCAATATGATTCAAAAAGCCCAGTCAAACTGGATAAACCATTATGATTGAGCAAATGATCGTGCTTCTGTCGTTAGTCTGTAAGTGTTGAACAATACTTGATTCTTAGGATCCATTTCTCAGCAAGATACAGAACTCAATGTAGAAATATATTTATTTATTTATTTATTTATTTCTAATGGAATAGGTTGGAAACCATGTGGTGACATGGTAGTAGTGCCATGTGGACAGGATAGAGAGAATTATGAGTCACTGTTGGCAACTTACCTGGAGCATTTTCCTTGTTTTACATTGTAAAAGCTGTTTTTCCTCCTACTTGAAAATGATAGCTAATAGAGACGGGAGCTTGAACATGTTTTATTCATTGCATTTTTTTCTGGGGAAAAAAACATAATCCTAAACCAAAAGATATTATTGAATCAAAAGCTAATATGAAGAGGATTATTGATAGACTTTTATTAAAGAAGGTAAATGTGTTCTTGCTTTACAGATTTAGTATTGAATAACTTAGGGTTTTGCTTGTTGTTAATTGTGTTAGTTGTAGGTCTTACACATCTCACAGCCTTAAAAAATCCTCTTTCCTGAGCTTCACCTGCTTTTTGATATGAATGAGCACTGACTCTGCCATTAAGAGTCTAGCAACAAAATATGCATGTAGGAATCCACCATTCAACTCTGAGCCACTCTAGTGTGGAAAATCGTGATAATTCATGCACAAGTAATACTGAAGAAGTACAAGCACAGTCACCCAAATATCCACGACAGTTTGAGACCGTAACTTTAATTCCAAACGAGCCCTAAATATTTTATCTTTAAAAAAAAAAAAAAAGGTAAGAATAAATGAAAACACTCCACACTTCTGTCTCTGAAATCTTAACATAAAAATAGTAATAGTTGAAACTAGAAACTGCAATTGCTATATCAGCATTTGAGTATATCCTTTTTTCTACAAAGTGCTTCTGTCTTGCTTGTTGAATGCCTCTGCGATAAATGCCCAGGAGCACGCAGTGCTACGTGCTGTTTTCTTTCAAACTCTGATTCAGCACCGAGTTGTGTTGCGTGGGACGCATCCGATCTGCCAGGCCAGCGGCGGTCTGCATCCCCAAGTTCTTCTGTGTGTTGGGCAAAGCATCCATTCCTAGCAAGTATTTTACAAATGCACTATGGTTACTCATGCTTTCATTTTTCAATCCCATGCATTCCTGTTATAAAGGATTGAGTTTCATAAAAATTTTAGTAATATTTGAAATATTTGAAATTTCACATAGAGATGCCATGGATGCATGAGCTTATAATACACCACTTTTTTGTCCTAACAAACTTTTAAGAACTTCTATGAAAATGAATTGTTATTTTCTGTTACAGCCAGGATTTAATTGTTTCCTGTAGTTGTCATTTGTATGCTGAACATCCAGTTATATGATCAGTTTTACTTATTTGCAAAATGCTATTCTGGCCATGTCTTCTCTAGATAGAAGATTTTTATTTGCCTTCCCAACCTGGAGAGTCATGGAGCTAAAGTCATGACATAATTCTAAATATATGAGATGTCATTGCTTAATGAAAGCCTGAAAATGCCACACAAATGTGATTTCCTCCTCTATTTTGCTGGAAATTATGATAGGTTGAGGCAATCAGGATCAAATTTGAACTCCGTAAATTCCTATAACTGATACCAAAATACCTAAATACAATATGAAAATGAGATTTCTACTAAAAAAGTTGTGCATAGGTGCTTTGCATATTAATACTTAAGTACATTAAAATGAGAATGATTAGCCTTTTTTTAAACCTGAGTATATATGCTAGTTTAAATGTATGTAAATTAATAAAAATTAATTTAAAATATTTAGTTATTTCATCAGTCAGCAGGTGCATTGTGTGTATGTGATAAAAACAAAACTGGAGTAGTTAGTGGCAGCCTATGAGCAATTGACTTCTCTACCCATTAGTTGAAATCCCCAAAACATGGAACAGAGCTTGGATTTTCTAAGAGTATCCCCATTTTCTGTGCACAGGTTGTATCGCAGGAAGTCAGGTTATGTCAGAGGAAGAATAAGTCAGTTTGGCAATTGAGAAAGGGTGCACCCCGAGCATAGAGGTATCAGTGGACAAATGATAATTTTCTTTTTTCTTTACTCCATTCCTCATTCAGCTGTCCAGTAGTTTACATCATTCCCATTTTTCTTGGCTCCTGTATCATTGTAGATCTTTAAGGGCATGAGAAATGCTCCTGAGTGCTGCTGTTACTCTTTTAAGTTTTCTGTTATATAAATCAGTTGGCGATGAGATTAACTACAGAAAGGCCTTTTTCTGGAGAACTTTTTAGAGAGCTACTGCACCCCAATGGACCCTGATGAAATGAGATAAAGAGTTAGCATGAATAAACAGAGGAAAGATGGGGTACTCACACAGTTGCTTGATAAGGAATGTTTTTATTTGCTGATATATTTCCGTGGGAGATCTGGCATCACTGCTCAAGATATGGAAATGAAATCCAAGATAACCTCTGTTCTACAACTTATTACAAAATGTGAGGTTGGAAGTACAGCATGGTGAAAGGAACACTATCCAGATGGCACCATGGTGACAGGCTTTATATCAAAGACCAGCTGAGATAAAATAGGAGCAGGCAATTGAGGCCCTCTGAAAATCACTGATGCCTGTTACAGGTGTAATGTAACTCTCTCTTTATGGGGGGGAATATATTTGCATAAATTCATTGATCCATGGTTTTTCTAATCCTGCAGTATTCCAGGCATGTCCCAGCAAACTGATGAACATTTCTATCAGTCGTCAGTGTGGGTGCCATATTATGTTATATATTGAGAAAATATGTTTTTTTCTCTCCTGGAACATATGCAGTATTTGAATGCTGTGCTCATTTTCCTTTCCTGCTCCCATTAGGTTGGAGGGTTTTGTTTTGTTTTGTTTTGTTTTGTTTCCTTTAAGAATAGCCTGGAGCCCTGTAGACTGCAGAACTTATCAAGGTAAGAGCTGCGCCAGGTTAGAATTATTAGTTTCATGAATCACTGACCAATGTGCTTTTTGAGAAAGCCCAGGTTTACAGCTCACATGGTGTAAGTCATTTATTGGTGCTGCAATCGCTCTGCTGAGAGACTCCGAAGCCAAAACTCCCTGAGACACAGGAATTTCTGGCAAACCTTTTTTCCATGGTATTAATTGTTTCATTTGTATGCTCTGCTCATCTTGTGACCCGCCCTACCTCCCCTTTGACTAATACAGTTTCTTCGTCAGTAATATAGAAGATGTAGAACAGGCATTTTGCCTGTTGAAAGTCAAATGAATGTGAATGACTTGATCCTGGGGACACTCAACTGTATATTTAATGCAGACATACAGCTGAACACCTTATCCGAAAGCTAAACTGAAGGCTGAGATGGGAATAAAGCTCTTTGCAGATGAAGTTGAGCTGATGATGGAGTTACGAGGGGAAGTAATACGTTCAAAGTAGATGAGTAGTCACTTTATGCCATAATTCACAATTCACTGTTTGTGTGACTCCCCAGACAAGCTGGATGTAATCCCACTGGCATTAATAAGGTCTTTTCTGGTTGGGAGAGGAGGCTGGATGCCCATGTGGCAGAGCCTTTTAGTTATCATCACCCAGTACACCAGGATGTCCTCAGCCCTTCGGTGACACCAAGTCCAAAGCTGGCGGTGAATGCAGCAACTGTGCTGACTTGGGGGTCAATCACCACAATGCCAATTTAAAACAAAAATTCAAAGCATATAAAGATTGTCGCTTTTTCTCTGCATGCAGTTAAAGATATTGTTTATGGTCTATAGGCGTATCAATAGTCTGCCTTTTTCAGAGGCTGCATTCGCCTCTCCATTGTGCTGGTAGAACAACAGAGAGGCTCAGAGCTGTAGTCAATCCTTACAGAAGAGAGAGCTCAAATGCCTGGTTTCTGTGGAATAGAGGTTACAATTGCCACGAGAGCTCAGTGTACAAGAATTGTTGGTGTGCCACATCAAGCATTGTGTCAGATATTTAACCTTGATCTGTAGTTGCTGGGATCAGGGTACTAGTATTAGTCTTTTCCAACATTTTTAGCTTGGACAATACTATTGTATCTGTGATAAATTTGAAATCAAAACAGTATGAAGTAGATATTTGGCTTGAAAATGAAGCAGATAATTACATTTCCACCTAAGCAAATGCATATGTAGAAGCTTCTTATCTAAAATCCAATAACGTATTTTTTCTGCTATTCACAAGGTTATGCATAAAATACAAGAATATTTTTGGGTGCCTAACATAGACATGTTAAAAGAACATACGTTTTAATTAGACTTTTATGTTGCGATGAAATACTTGAAAAATAATTATAAAGACTTTAAAAAGAAAGGTATATGATTAATGTAAATTACACTTTCTTTACATAGCATATCCAGTTCTGTTTAACAAACAAGAAAATTTAAGAGCTGCATTAAGGGTAGAAATGTGAAATGATTTTAAAGTAATTTGAAGTCGAATAATCACAATTTCTATGTTAATTTTGTTATCATAAATGAAGCAATTTCATGTTAACTGGTCTGATGCTTTTAAAGCTGAATTGTATTTCTTGAGTTTCTGTTTTGGGGTGAATAGGCTGAAGGCTTTGTTTCAGTATGCACGGCTGATGGCCGGCCATGCTGTGGTCATCTGCAGATCCTTAGTAGCAAGATATTTTAAAACATTGTGATTTGTTGTAATATAGCATGATAGCATGTTGCTCTTGAGCGTGTTAGAGATATCACTGCAAATAGCTTGAAAGAGCGTCAAATGAAGTGGCCAAATAAAGCCACTGAAGGAAATAAAGAACACTACTGCCAGTAATTTTTAAAAAATTGCACATATACCTCCTCTTCATGGTGCTAGCGGGTGGGAGAGATCTGTGGTTTGCAAATGCCAGACAGGCTGAGATGCGGATTTGCTTGAGGGTAAAACAAAAGAGAACGTTGTGGAAGACAGGTCGATGACTGCGATGAAGGGTTATATGAGCATGCACTGAACAAGGTCTTTGTTCACCAGATTGGTAATTTAGATTTGTTTTCACCTCTTTTGCCATTAGAATCTGAGATGGTGTGTGTCACCAAAAGTGCTTTTTTGGTGGTGGTCTAGGGAAAAAGGAGTGTGGGAAGGCAGATCTTGTTCGTGGCTTTCAGCTTTGGACTTGGCTACTGCGATCGATAAATTGCCGCATTGCAGCATCTCTGCGACGACGCCTGAAGGCCGATGAGAAGCCCCCGTTGGTGCAAGAGGAGGCTGCGGGCTGGGCGGGCTCAGGGAGGGGGTAGTCCGCTCCACACGCCCGAGCTTCTGACTGGCTCCTTGGGCAATTTCAGCGATGTCTTAAAAGGGTTGGGTCCATTTCATCTGTGAGACACCCTGTCTTCCCGTCCACGGCTAGGGCGTTAGAAAGCAGGTGAGGTGCTTCAGCTGATACTTAGGCTGAAGCAGTTAGGACAGACCATCCGCAATGGCAGTTACATTTTACTTGCTAGGGGTACAGATACTACAGGTGAACATTCAAATATGGAGAACAATTGACTCCTTTTATATAGCTGCTTCTTGAGCTTGTAGAATATTCCTGAACAAATCGTGAGCGCTTCAAATTTTTCTCCATGTATATTTTATCTGGCACGTTTTCACTCTGGACTGAATGCAGACGAAACACTGTGAGTATTTGATATTCAAATGGTTATGATTTTTTAGTATTGCATACGCATGCATGAATATAAGCAGGTATTGCTGCTTCTCATGGGCAGGTGGTGTTTGGGAGAAATTTCAAAATGGGAAAGGCAGGTGTTTTTAAACATATTGACTATTTTCTTATGTGATCCATGCAAGTGCTGTCTAATGTATTATTAAAAGAAAACTTGATGTTTAATTCCTGATGGAAAGCAGATCCCTTTCCAGCTTCAGCAAGAATCACGTAATTGCTCTTGTCTAGGAACTATGTGTTAGCTTTGTTTTTTTCAAAATATTTCTTTTTTCTGTAAAAGGTAATTTTTTCCTGAAAAACGTTCATACATGCTGGTCTAAGTTCACTGAATGTGTATATCACATGTTCCCTATCATTCATGCAGATTTATATTAGACTGTGCATTAACCGTTACTTAGAACATGTATGAACTGCAAGTAGGGGCATCACGTACTGTTAGAATCTAAAATTATTTTGCAAATATTTGTGGGCATCTCCTGTGTTTTGGGGAGGGGTTTTTGGTAATAGAGGTGCAATTTCCCTCTTTACAAGGTTTGCTTCTTTCTTCCTCCGTCTGCTGTCCAAAGTGGAGATTGCCTTTGCAGATCCTTGCTGTGCCTTGCCCTTTGCCATGTTACCAGTGCTATTAAACATCTCCTCCTGCTGCACTCCCAGTGGGAATCCCAATGGTATTGGGAACTGAGGGGCAGCCAAGGTGCTGGGCTCCTGAAATTAGGGGGGCTGCTCTGGCAAGGGGAATGATGGGTGTAATTTTGCCTGCAGGACCTGTTAGGCTTGCCACTGAAGGGAAAAAAAAAACAAAGGGTTCTGGCAGCCCACGCTCCACGTATTCCAGTCTGCTTTCTAAAAGGCTTTTGTAAAGCCTTTTGCACAGACACCCAGACACTGGCTAAATTGCTGTCAGTGCCATTTCTGCTCATTGTTATGTTTCTGCCTCCCAAGCAGCTGCCATGCTGCACACCTGAGGTTTGCCAGCTCGTCCCTCCTTTGGTCCTAGCGGTCACCGTGGGACTTGCAGGAATCCGCAGTCCCGCAGGCAGTGTCGCATTGCGGCAGTCGATGAAGTGGCACCAGGCTGGCACAGGGTGAGTGCCACTTCATCCAATGTTGTAACATAGCCCCTTTCAATGAATACAGAAGTCCTTTTTTAATTTGTTATATATATTTTTGTCACTTTCTCTACATCTGAAGACAGCCAACTTAGGTGCATCAATTGGAATGTCTTTTGGGTCTGGGTATGCCATAAAGCATGAAAATGATATGTTAATTATAGTAGTTCATAAGTTTTTTATTTAATTTCAGTTAAAACACAGTTTTGAAGAATGATACTGTTCCTTTTCAATTCAAATTTAATAAGTTTATTTAGAATTTATTTTGGTGGAGGTCCTGAAAGGAAACCGCAGCACTCAGCTGACTCAATGCTGAAACATTTTACCTTGATCTTGGAAATCTGCATCATGAAAGGCACTTCATCCTGAGCAAATGGCAGAAGTTGCTTGCTCCTTTCAAATTATAGGGTTGAACAGTGTTAGTTTGAATTGGACTATGTCTATAAGGCTGCTCTAGCATCAGAAAGGACTAAACAGAAGCAACTGTTCAGGCAGGAAGCTACAAAATCCATTTTATTTGCTAAAGTGTTGATGCATCAAATTCTGCCTTGTTGATTCTTTTTCATCCTTTCCATAAATACACTCCAGTGGGCTTTCAAACCCCTGTATGCATAGAAAACCCAATCCAGTTTCCATCGCTTTTGACACAGAATCTACGAACCATAGTATCAGAGAAGCAGCCGGTTGTGTAACAGCACGATCCATATTTACTAAAAGAGATCTCTATATAACCCAAAAAAGTGTATCTATTTAACAAATGAATTATATTAAAGACATATATTTCTAATATCATTTTAAGCATACCAATTCATCAAACAAGGGACTTTCAAATGAATCTGCAATTTCTAAGCTGTAAAATTGAGTTGAAATTGAACACAATTATATTTTTGATCCCTCTGCCTCCATTGAAAATCTGTGCCTAAATAAGCAGACTGCAGGATCTAGATTCACTGCCTGTTACAATCAGCAGCGGTATTTGTACTGACTTCAGTGGTCATTGATCTTGGTATTATAGTTGTATTTGTTTCCCATCGTTCTAGGCAGTAACATCAGTTGTGGAAATCAAAACCACCCTGATACCATAGAACATTTACTCAGTGTTTGCATAAATATTTTTTTATTCTCTGAGTCCAAATACTTACAAAAAATTGTGGATGTAATTGGGGCTTAAAGCCTCAGCAGTCATTCCCAATGTGGTGTAGCAAATAGTGTGTAGGCTTTGAGCAAACACTTAAGAAAATGTTTTTTGATTCAAAAATAAGTAAAGGCAGTACTTCTTATGCCATTTTTGACTTTAGAAAAACAGCCCATTGGAGAATCCTTAATTTTAAAATAAAACAGTGGCGGAGGAATTTTGACCCGTTTTCGTTTTGTCTGAATGTTTTTATAACTTAATTTCCATTCAAACCCTATTGAATATGTATTTTTTGCCTAGAATTATAGGATCTTGTAGAAGATTGAAAAGCTGATTGAAATTTCTTTGGAAAGCTTTTTTAACCCTCACCAGGCATGGAAATTAGATGGAAACAGAAGATTTAACTGGTATCTGCATTTTGTACAGCTAATAGAGGTGGTTTGATTATTTGGGAAAATGGATATGTCCTATTTATAGAAAGAGAGACCTCATTAAGGGGAAGTGGGAAGACGTCTCACGTAAGACCATGTGAGTGACAGTTCTTGACTTGACATCTAGCAAAGACCACAGTCAAATGAACAGTGTACAGTTATCCTCTGTATAACCTTTGTTATATTTCACTTTAACTTATTGTGGTTTAGCTCAGCTTATTTTACCTTACTCTATTCTATTATTCTATTTTCTACTTTATCTTGTTTTAGCATATTTTATTAATTTGTTTGTTGGTGTAAGCAAGTAAATTCCAGCATAATGATGTGTGCACATGCAACACAAATGCAGAACTTAAAATAATATATGAGAAAGGTTTCAGCATTAGTGACCAGACATCAGTTACAAGAATCCTCAATTTTGCTCCCAGCTGTATTTGTACAACAATAGGATCTTTAACTGTACAGACCCAGACCATTTGTTTCTTGCTTCTTTTATCCGTTCACACTGATTCCTGGTCCCAGGCTCCTTACCCAGATGGTTTGCCCACTGGTTGTTCAGCTGCAGCCCTGTCTTTCCTTCTCCTCTGCTCATAACCCTGGTTCCTGACATTGCCAGTCCCAGAGACTCCAACCAAGGCACAGCCAAGCCTCTGGGGTGGACAGAGGGACATTCATTGCTTGGGGATGCAACAGGATTTTTTATTTTATTTTATTTTTTAAAAAAGGAAAGAAAAAGAACTTCCTATTACAACAACCCAATTGCCCCAAAGCCTGATGTGTTTAGAAGTAATATCATTCCTTCAAGGGAAAAATAAAAAATAAAAATTAAAAAAAATTGATATGCCTCAAACATCTGGCCTTTATAATAAGCTCAAATAGCTAAAATCTGAAAGTTAAATGCAAATTAAAATCAGTCATAGAATGGGAAGAGTCAGGGAGTTGTAGCAGTAAATGTTTCTGGCTGTTTTGTCTGTAATTCCATACTAAGCTTATTTATTTTATTTTACTTTTTCATACATTTCTGAAAAGAACATTTTATTTTCTCTGTATCCTCGAGACTCGTCAGATGTCTGACATCAGCTTCCCAAGCTAATGATGCTGGAGCCTCTCATGTTGCGGTGATGAAAACATTTGTGAGCATATCAGCAAAGACTAATACTAGAACAGAAACCACAAATTGGCAACTAGTTATTTTTATTTATTTCTGTGAATCTTGCGTGTCACCTGGAGACTATTTAGAAGATTATTTGCCTGGGATAACATTGTGTTTAAAAATAGCACTTGCATAGTGCCAACTCATTTCAGAGCTGGGTACAAATATTGAGACAAAATCCCAGCTGTTATTGCTTTTGCTGCTAATTTGAGGTGTCAGATCAGAGCTCTACTGCTATATGTCAGTGAATAAGGCCCCTTGTGAGATCATTATGTTTTCTAACAGTTGAGAGTAATGGATTCATCAGTGCAGCATCAGTTGCTTTCATTACATGCCCGCACGGTAGTTGTGGGCTTTAATTTAAACAGGCCATGGAGGCCTGTTTAAATTAAACAGGTAGGCCTCCATGGAGGCCATGGAGGCCTACCCAATCAGAGGATTGAGTAGAAGAGGGGCTCAGGACTCACCAGAACTCAGAGATCTGGTCAGGTTTTGCACCTTGCCTCAAAAGAGCAAATCTTGGATGCCTTGAAAGTCAAGTGTGAGGACAACTGCTCGGTGCTGAGGGATCGAGTGAATGCCAAAGCCATTTTGCTTTTTCATCAGAGTCCATAAGAAGTAGTAAATGTTTAATTTAATGCAAATTCTCTCTGACCTGTGTGAAAAAAAATGGCACTTTACAGCTGTTGAAAATACAGCTCCTTTCTCTCTACAATCTGTAAGTTAAGTACAAACATTATTCAAGTCTTGGTTTTATTACTAAAAATAGCTTTAGATTCAGTCTTTGGTACTGGTACACTGCCCATGCTGTTAGTTATATTAGGTGGTGCTTCAGGGCTGAAAGGGGTCTACAGTTGTCCTCTCCTGCCCCACCCCTGGCGGGAGCATCTAGCTCCGTGCTGGTCCAGCTCTCCACCCTCCACCCGCCGCAGGGCTCTGAGAAGTTGTCCTTTTGTCACAGCCAGGCTGCTGGGCTCCCTTCTAGCTCCACTGGCCATCTGGGGTGAGCTGCTCAGAGGGGATTTTTGCATCAATTCACCCACTTTCAAACAGAAATAACATTCTCAAGAAAACTATTTACATGAGAGGTTTAATTATGTTTGGAGATGCCTTGGTTAAGTCCTAATAAATTTTCCCATCTCATTTACTGAATGTATAGTTGCACTGGGGATAGGAAGCAGGGAAACCGTGGCAGTTAGGGGAGAAGCAGTAATCGGAGATTATAACAGCAATTCACTCCTGGGAATGTTAGCAGCCTGCAGATACACCATTTGCAGCTATCCATTGCATGCACATAGATAATAATCTTGCATTACGCCCAATTACATGGTGTTATGGACACACAACACACGGATTACATATGCAGCCAACGAGCACACTGTGATAAAGCAGCGGTGTAATTGAAGGAGACAGAAGGAAATGTTAGACTTGTTAGCGCTACCAGCGCTGCAGGGCCTGAGATGGCTGTTCCCAAGCAGCCGCGCTGCTTCGCTTCTCTGCTGCAGGCTGAGGCCGCGCGGTTCAAAGTCCCACTTTCAAAATCTGGGCTTATCACGCCATGAGGGAACTCCGCACCTTGTTCTTTCTGCAGCGTGTTGAGAGAGTTTTGAGCAGGAAGAAAAAAAAAAAAAAAATACATAAACTTTATGTGTTCACTTAGTGTGAAGCCCAAAGACACACCGAAGTATGTGCTGCCAAATGAAATGTCTGCAGGATTCCCACTATTAAATGATGCATTTTAGAAGCCACTAAAGAATCTGCAGTTTCTAAGGGTAGAAGACATTCAAAACCAAAAATACATCTGGCTCTTTTTCAGATGTATTTCCTTTTACTTAGCAGTAGTTGACAGTATATAGCACGGCATTAAACTTGTTTGTGTGCTTATTTTTGTGTGTGTGCATTCAGATGTTCTTTCTCTGATGGGTATGAATATGTGTGGGTCTGAATATTTGTGGCTGAAAATTTTGCAAATGCTGCAAAATGTGACACAAAAGAAGCCTGGTGCATATCAGAAACCTGCATGGCCAGCACAGCAGACCTCTGGTAACAGTGGAAGATGCCTATTAAGGCTTGGATGAGAGTGTTAATCAGAAATTTAATTTACCATATAATTTCTCAATTTAATTAGCTGTTTGTGCTAATCAGCTGCAGAAATGGAATGTGAAAGAAATTCAGTCCCTGTTACAGTCAAAAAACATAGGATGTCTTTAGCTGTGCCCTAAAACAGCAGGTTTTCCCCATCTCTTTTAACCTGAATCCATTCAGACTGTAAACCAGAAGCATCACTGTGGGTATTGTACTGATGTACAGCTCATTATGTATGTCCACTACAAATATATCTTGTACTTGGGAAAACAGATATTTGTATAGTGGTTTTACCTTTTGCCAGTGATAAAAATTATTTATTTATTTATTTATTTATTTATTAGTTTGGGATATAGTCAGTATTTTTACTGTCATCAGTGTTATGTGCTTAACAAAAACAAGCAATCCTCCGACATGTCTTCCCACATGAAATGTGACTGGAAAACGTTAAGACGGTTGCTAACTTACATTGTACTTACTGAAGTACTAATGGAAGAAATCAACCAGTTAGTATTTCAGATAATTCTCTTACGTTGTTAAACTTTTTTTCTGACATCATTGCCAGAAGATCCTTTTCTAGTATTTAACTGGAACAGAGCGGGTAGATATATTGTAAGGAAAGTATTATTATTCCAGATGAATAAGTCAGCAGTCATTCTGATATTCATTAGATGCTCTTAATTATATCACTAATTTAATTCCAAGTAGGAGAAGCAAAATCTCTGTGTACTCCATAATTTAAGGAATTGAGAGTGTTTAACTATTGATCTGACAGCTTCTTTGAATTACTCCAAGGAACATGAAGGGATGCTTACAGTTCCTGAGCTTTTTAAATACAGTACTCGTATAATTAGTGGGATTCAAAATTTAAATCCATTCCTTCTTTTTTTTTTTTTTTCCCAAAGTATCTTCCATAAAAACTGTGTCATTTCTTCTAGTATTAGGAGTACAATTTTTTTCTCTAATACAGACCTGGACACCTGTATTCCTGTTCAAGAGTGTGAAGGAGTAAAAACTGATGCATAAATATTATTTAAAAGCAAAACAAACATAAATAATAAACCATACACGAGAGTGATTTCTGCAGGTTAATGATTTTAATTTAATTACATTTAGAGTAGAATTAACAACACTCTCAGTGAACTGCAGTGGTGAATTTGGGGCAAGGCAGAAGAGAACAAATGGAAGTGTATGCAGTTAAATTTGCACAAGAACTTTGAGGAAGGAGGCAAATAATTGTTTCCAAGTTGTGGCAGGATTCAGAGTGAACATTTTTTCCTTTACAAAAATCTGATTAGTCGGGGCTATAAGTCAGCATTTTTCTTCAAATGGAAGAATGAGGCACCATGCATGCTTCTAGCCAGTTTGGGCTACTGGCAGAGAAGTGGAGCAGTTCCTCTGGGGTTGTAAATTGAAGTCAGTAGGACTGTGACAGTTCATACCGGTGGAGGATGTACCACCTCGGAGGTTGCTGATCCCACATTATGCTTTTTCCAAGTAGTCCTTTGAGGATCCTTAGGACTGCTGCAGTCTGCTTCTGCTTAGCTTGCAAGATCTTACAAGGATCATGGCCCAAGGTGGGAAGTTTGCTGGCATAAATAATATTGTCTATAACCTCAATTTCCTGATTCAGCATTTTGGATGTGAATAGTTTACAGGGAGAGGACTTCTAAATGTGGTGCTTTTTCAAGGAACAGGGCTCTGGAAGAGGTGGAAGGCATAAGGCTGGGGAGAACTCAGCAGCAGACAAGTTTCCCCCATATGACATTGAAGGAGTCAGGAGATTCTGCAAGTTTTCTGTTTCTCACAGCTTCCTGATGTTCGTACATCTTTTTCAATGGATTTGTATCGTAGAGGGATAGAAATTCGAATAGGGCATTGCAGCTACCAGGGAGTGACTGGAGCAGAATTTATTCTTTCTTTCACATGTTAAAAATGCTATTGTGTTGTGTGCTGTCCCCCGTCAGGACTCACCCTTAAAAATCATTGCTGAGATCACTTCATGTGCATTACAGAAAGCTTTGCAAAGTGCTTCTAGGGTGGTCTTCTACCTGAAATGTCACTATGAAAAAACTAGAGTTCTCCCTGCACTGGAGTTGTGCGTGCTGCACACAGAGCAGCAGGGTTAAATTGCTTCAGCTTCAACCGGGCTGTGTGCAGGCAGCTCACTGCCAATTAGTGCCCTTTGCAGCATTTGGCCTTTTTTGTCCTGAAATAATTGCTGTTATCATAGATGTTTTACTGCCTTCATTATGGCTAACATTTAAATATCAATGAAATAATATATTACTAAGTCACCTGTGTCATAGTTACCTGTTAGAGTTATCCCTGAAAAAAAAAAAAAAAAAAATTAATATATTAATTCAGCTTGTACATAGGATTCTTAGAAGGAGGGTTATTTATTTGTTAATGAATTAGAGGAAGCTTTTGTTTGCTGGGAGGAAAAACTAAGCAGCCATCATCTCATATTTTGCAAGTAGAAATACTGTGTGTGATTAGAATAACATTTTGTCTATTAAACAGAAATATTTTAAGAAATGTAAAAATATTTTTAATTCATCAAAACACAGTAAAGGCTGACCTTTCCACATACAGATGAAGAAGTGCACTGGAGGACAGGGATATGTTCTGTACCCTCAGCGCAGAGGGAAGCTTGCTGCCATATCCTGTTCTGCCTGAATCCAACCTGCACCCTTCTGAAATTAATAGAAAGTCTCCTTTGAATTCCTTTGGCTTCCATTGAATCATGTAGTGCTCTGTGTGACCTATTCAGACATCAGCTCTGTGTATTCAATTTAATTTTTGTGAGCTGACTTTACACACAGCTGTTGTTTATCAGTGCACCTAAAATCTTCTGACCAGGTGCATAGCTCCTATTTATGTAACAGGTAACTGAGGCAGGAGGTGAATTACATTGTTACGTTTGCAGAGAAAAAAATACTGGTGCAATTAGAAATTTGATTTTTGAGTCCCATTTGAACTTCCAAACATGCATGCATGTGATACAAATAGCAAATAAATATACCTACTGAGCTGTGGGTGTGTTGATGCGTACAGAAACGTGCCCTTATAAGAAGTTTTGTTCACTTTTTAAAATTCTGTTGTCCATGCTTGTTTTGGCTGACTGTTGACAAAAGACTTTAGTCTTGCATCATTAAGGTAATCAAGTAGTAGCAAAGGTAATATGATATAATCTAATTTAACTTCAATCTGCTACTTTTGTAGATGATGGTTTTGCCAAGTGATTTTTAGGCAGAACTGTAAAATGTTTTTAGATTGGTAGATGACCAGAAAGGCTAGTTACCTTCTGTAAAACATTTCAGGTGTTTTTGACTAAATATCCTTTGAAAATGTGTAACATCGAAACAACTAAAGAGTTCAGGGAAGGGTAGCCTGCCTTCAGCAGATACTTTCTTTCTTCATCTCATACACAGACAGGGAAGGACTGTTTTCTACCAAAGTGGTCCTGTAGAGTGCTGTGCCCCTTCCGTAAAGCAGGGTTTGCTCAGTACAACGATGCTATGGGCACCACGCATTTTAAATAGGCAGCTGCAGTCAGCAGCAGGAGCTGCCATGCCAGGACAGAGAGGGAGTCCTCCATCAACTCAATCAGTTCTCATGACAAATTGGGCTACTGTATTTACAGATTTGGAGCACTCTGAGCATGGCAATTACACCCTGTTGCAGTGCTTTCTGTTTCCTGTGCCATCTTGATCAACTTTATAGCTCCTAATTTGCTAGAGAGTCATTGATATAATTAGGAGCTACATAAATGGGAGCAGCACACACAGCTGATGATAATCTAGTCAGTTCATTTTCAATAAGAAGCATTAAGAGGAGGGGGGCTATCGCTACCAGCAGCTGAGATCACTTTTCTTTAAGCTCTTTCCGCTTAAGCTCTGCTTTGATAGAGTAGCAGAAATCCTTACGTGCCTGGGTCACAACATACTTTATTAAGGTCCATCCCACTACCCAGATACTTTTTTCATAAGGAAACCAAAGAAATAGAACCCATCTGTCTGTGTGTTTTCAAAAAGTCTGTTTGAGCTGGCTGTGTTAACAAGCCTGTGGGAGTCAACAGCTCTCATCTGGAGTCAGAGAGTACTTTGAGTCCAAAGTTTTCATTTTGTAGTACACAAGTCTGATGTTTCTCCACTCAAGTTGCACCATGTTTTCAAGCAAAGTGGCAGGTTAACCAATAAGTGTGGATCTTTTTTCATAGTGGGTAAAAATTCATTTCTCGCACTCATTGGTACTTGGACACGGTAAGAAGTAACTCTCCTTCGGTTTTATGCAGCTACTTGTTATTTGCCCTGAAAATATCTTTCCTGACATGTCACAAATTGTCTTAGATACTGGTCAGCATGTGTTACTGCTGGCAGCCTGGCAGATTTATTATAAGAGTTGAAATAGCTTGTTTCTGTAAATGGTGTGTTGGTGAAGAAATGTAAGTAATTGATCTCTGTTACTCTTTTCTCTCTTTTTTTTTTTTTTTCCTAACAGTACTCTCAACAATAACAACATCACCCGCATTCCTGTTACCAGTTTCAATCATATGCCAAAGATCAGGACTCTGTGAGTATTATCTTTGAATATAGTAATAATGGGGATATGCCAACTCTTTGAATTTTTGTCATCTTGTGATAATCTTACTTCAGACCCTTCTAGATTTGAGCAATTCAGTGTACTTTTGAGGAGCAAGTTCACTGAACAAACGTGACCCTGTGAGAGCTGGGGTAGGCTGGGCCATCCCAAGGGGATGCCTCAGTAGGGCAGCCTCAGCCACTTCAGGGACAGGGCTGGGCTGAGGCTAGGCCAGACCAGGCCATCACCCTGTGTCTGGGGACAAGCTCAAACCAGGCCCATGGCTGGGCAGGGTGGGCTGAGGCAGGTGCCCTGGTGCAGCCCGAGTCTGGTCAAAATGTGGCTCCGGGCCATGGCATGGCTGGGGAGGGCATGAGAGGATCCCCGGCATGGCCAGGCAGGGCCGTGTGGGCCTCTTAGTGCCCTCAGGGCCCTGGTGGCAAGTGCACCAATCTACATTCTGAAACAAAATGTCACTGTTTCTGATACTTTTTTTTTCTTTTTTAATAAAAACTTCTCTTACATCAAATCAATTTTTCTACAGCTGGATATCATTCCATTGGAAAAGGTCTGATTGGCTTTAATAGAACAAAATACAAAGACCATGAAATTAGACTATGCATCTGTGGAGTTTAGCCACAGCCTACCAAAAGGATTTTCTTTAAATAAAATATTCCTGTCATTTCTTTTAGGATATATGCAGCTTCAGAACAAGTCATGTGTAAAGAAAGTCTCTTTGTTTTGTCTTCCAAAATCTGAAACCAACCAAGATATATTTATTCTTACAAGCAAAGAAAGGGAAATAGTAACCAGCCTGCTCTATTTTTTTTTCATGCTAAAACATAAAATGAGGCAGGGATACTGCATATGTGCATGTAAAATCATATTAGATAAATTAGCTGAACTGAAGAAAAAGCCTCTGACTCGTGTCAGTCTATGTAAGATAACCTCTGATTTATATTTACTTTCTTGATTAAATTGTGACATTCATAAATCTCAGTGTAACAAATTAAATGAAAACTAGATGTTTTTCTTTTAAAAGAGAATGGATAAAGGAGATAAAGGTAGGGTTAAGGTTCCTGGAGTTTTGCTTTTTCTCATTCAGCCACAGTAGTCCAGAAAATTTGCTTGGCCTCTTCAGATCAATCAGTCTTGTCTGTTACCAGAGCTCAATGGGTTCTGCCATTTTCCTTTTAGTTTAATTTTGGAGATGGCTTTGTATATAGCTCCCTGGAGGCTTACACTGACTAATCCCCCTCTGCTGTAATTAAGGGAAGAAAATAAAAATAAAAAATAAATAAAAAATAAATAAAAAAGGAAGGAAGTCATAAACAGGATTTATAAAAGGAAGCTTTTATATTGAATTCTGAGAGCCACATTTTATAGGACATGAATGCTGACTGACTCTAAAAGGATTTGCTGAAAATTTAATTTAGGGTCTGTGGCTAAAAGGGCACCTTTACAAACTTGCATTTGTATTCATTCACCTTATGTTCTGTAAAGGTAGTTTCATCAATATTAAGTGGCATGTTTTAGTCTCCAAAGATTACCAGATAACATGTAGTACCATCTTTAGCAGTGCAATATAAGGATTAAAAAACCTACGTAGGCAGGTGGAAATGCAGTAAAATGTTTTATTATTTCCTTCCTTTCTGTATTTTCTTCCATCTGTTTCAACAGAGGCAGAAAAGTCATCAAAATAGCAATTAATGTAAGATAAACAAAGGAGTCAAATAGTATTTCCTAATTTCTTCAGCTTCTTCATATTTAAAATTCTTACTCTCTCTCTGAATCATCTTATCATTTCTCACAAATAATTTATTAATTATAATTATTAATAAAGCAAGTTTGGATAGCTACATATTAGTACTTTCTGTTCAGAGTTATGCTAATAATGTTTAGATTTAACCATGTTTTGTTGAAATGGATAGTAATACTGGAACAGCTAGCATAGATCTGAGCAGATGTAAAACTGATGAGCTTTTGTTTACCCATGTAAAATATTTATATGAAGATATTTTTCGGGTGATACTGTAATACTTTCTCTAGTATTCTAGAGAATTGTTTCAACTCTGGGATTTATTTCACATGTTAACCTGTTACACTTGCATTAAAGCTTAATTTTTAGACATGCTTTTAGAAGGCCTTGTAGGGAATTCCTAGTCTGAATGTTACTCAAACAGGGTCAAGCTCCTTTTCCCATCTAGCTGAGGCCCAGCACTGTGTGGACAGTGTTTTCCCTCTTTACACACTATCGAGATCCATTAGCAGGACATTTGGGGCTGCCTGTGCTGCAGCTGCCTCTGCTGTGTTGGCTCTGTGGATAAATAGCTTTTTCGTCGTGGCTCTCAAAACAATCTGCTTGTTTAAGCAGAGCAGAGAAGGAAAAATAAAAAGCACATTCAACTTGAACATGACCTCTTACGGGTGGAAGTGCTGGTAAGATCTGAAGCACTTCAAGAATCGTTTAAAAGAATCAGCCCTTCTGTGGTAACCTTCTTTATTTAACTGTCTTTTCTGGTGCTGAGTTTCATTGATCTTTTAACCTTGATTGGAAATGACAGGAATTAGTTTTCATTGATCTGCTTTCCTTTCTTGAAACAGCTTTATTTATGTTAAAACATGTCCCTCATACTTATTTGCTTTACGGTAAGTGTCCTGTTGTCTCTGCACTTGTGAGTGACTGCTGAGATCAGAAATTGCATAATTTATTTTTTTATTATTATTATTTTTATTTAAAGGTAAACTGAAAATGTAGTGAATCACTTCAGTGCTTTTCATGCTCATAGAGAATTGGCATATCATGCTTTCGAAGTACTGTGAAAAGTCTTTTTGTGGCTGTATTCATTAATATAATTATTGGAAATAAATTCTAGTAATCTGCCTTGTTAGCCTGGACAGGCTAAATGGTCTCCTCTCTAAAGCAGACTAGAATACCAGCCCCCCAAAAATCTGAGCGAATAAAAAGGTAGGGGTCTGATGAGGCAGATGAGCTGGTGAAGAGGTAACAGTTCACACTACTAAAATAGGATAAAAACAGAATCTAGTTATATGAATTCAATGAAAGGGGGAAGCCTCACAGAACTGGAAAGATTCCCCTTTTGCAAAATTACAATTTTATTACTGCTGCCTGCCTACATCCATGCCTGGGATGCAGGGAGTGGCATGGGATGAGCACGGTTTCAGTTCCGGAAGGAAGATGACTCTGAATGTCATTGTTGAAAGCTGGGATGGGATGGGACAATAATTTGAGGATTTAAATGAAATGCTTATGAGCAGGTTAGAACAACATCACTGCCTAGATGATCTCTGGCTAGATGATACTTGTTGTCCTTTCTCTATAAACATATTTATTTGCTTTCATTTGACACAGTGTTCCAGGCTGCTTAATGAGTCACGATAACAAAACATTTCACTAGAAATCTAACTTACTCCAGTGTCAATTAAATAGATTCAGAATCTCTTTAAAAATATTTTTTAGCCATCCTTCTAAAACAATTACATTTCTAGAGCTTTCCATCTCCACAGAATAAGCTCAGTTCTAGATTTGTGGCCTTTTGCGGCAGCTGCCACCCCAGCCACACAAATCTGGGGCCTGTCAGCCCCGGCGCCATGCCGACCTGCACTGAGGCCTTGCCGTATGAAGATCTCACAGATAGACAGCTAATTTATTTGGTGGATGGACAAGGCTCAATCCTGTGCACACCAGTTGTGTATTTTTTTTTAATGTAGCCTGTAATATGAGTGAATAATGCTTTGTCTAACCATTTCTGACAGGATTTTCTACCAGTTTTATCATTTCAGCTTTGCTATAACAGTGCAAATGCATGACTCATTACAAGCAATGAAATAATTAATGTCCTGGGCTTTTGTTTTAACCTAAAGTTTGGTAGCTATTAAAAATACCAGATTCACTCATGATTTTGCAGATTTTTTTTTTCCAATGTGATAAGGCTTCTGGAAGTCTCCAGTGCCAAGCATGAGGCTGGGAAGGGAACCGCAGGGCCATGCAGGTTTATGTGCCATGACCCTGTCATGGGCCCCTTCTTTATCAGGAGTTGAAAGTTCCTGTCTGGAACCTGAATACTCGACTTAAATCCCCACACTAAAAGGGGCATCAGTGAATTTCTACAGGCAACACAAGATCATGCAATGTCTCAATAGTTTCTGGGGACTTTTTGTTTTGTTTTTGATTAATTATTATTTCTTATTTATTTTAAAAGGATGGATAAGACAGAAAAATCATCCTGTTTTTCAGCCTGGCCTTCTTGTTTATTCAAGTCATCCTTTTAATTCACCCAGAGCTATCTCATTCATGCAGTTATTTCTGAAATGAACTCACAGACAAAGTGATTACTTGTAAGCTTTCTAAATTCAGTTTGTTCTTTTCTCCAGAATGGTCATGATTTTATGATTATAAAAAATAGTTCCAATTTTTACGTGGGTGTTTTCTTGTATATTATATGGCAAAGTAGACATCGGACACCTGACTGAGCTGGAACCAGTAACCTGAAATGATCTTTCTTACACTGTAGAAAAGAGCAGACAGATTTCTACTTGTTTCCTGTGTTCTGTGCCTTCTGTTAAAGCACTGCTGGTAACTTTGGGGTGCTTCCCTCTGTTGCAGGCGGCTCCATTCCAACTTCCTGCACTGCGATTGCCACCTGGCTTGGCTGTCCGACTGGCTGCGGCAGCGGCGCACCATCGGGCAGTTCACGTTCTGCTTGGCGCCTGTCAACCTGCGGGGTTTTCTTGTGGCAGAGGTTCAGAAAAAGGAGTTTGTCTGCTCTGGTAATGATACCAATTATTCATTTATCTATCTGCTGATGCTTTTGTATTCATAGTCACATAAAAACAATGAATGGAAAATTAGTATGTTGCATTTGAATGCCATTCTATAGTAATGCTGTTCTGTTTTTATCATAGCTAAACTGTATGATAATAGATCGAGTTGTTATTTTTTTCAGCTTTATGTGAATTATTGGATTCCAGTTAATAATTCATTTCTCAAATTATTTTTTACTTCTGTATTGGCAACACAGAAGAAATCAACATAAGAAATCAGTTGAGATAATTTAGTATTTCTCAAGGGAGTGGAGATAATTTGGTATTTCTCAAGGGAAGAGCTTTACAGCTGAATAAAAAAAGGAAAGGAGATAGAAAATTCTTAGTCTGTTGATACATGATTGCATCATGGAGTAGCAGGGGCAGATTTCATACCGGGGGCTGGAGGAGGGTTCTTCAGCAGCCAAAGCATTTCACTGTTCTACAAGTTTCCTTGTAGATAAACGAGGCTTGAGGATACATGGCCAACTCACAAATCATGTGTCTATATATCGGGCCTATTCATCAAGTCTATGGATCTGCACTTGACTTTTGTGATAGAAATGCATTTTCTTAAATAAGGAAAAAAAATAGAAAATTGGAAAAAGAAATATTGAAATTTGGCTGAAAGGAAGAGATCTGGCAGAGGAAAGACATGGCGGTATGTATGCTGTGAAAAAGAAGGGATATTGGACACAAGTTTAGAGACAGATTTGCAGGCAGAAAGGTAAAATTTGCAGGCCTACAACCTGCAAGCGAGATAGAGATGTTAGCAGATGCACAGAAGCATACACCGTTTGTTTGCTATCCAGAGCTACTGGTGGTGACAGCAGTCAGGCTAGCCAAGCACTTTGTGGGCTTAAGAGATAAGCCTAATGCATGAAAGCAGTATGAAATAGGGAAGAAAGAGATACAGTTATGGTCACTTCTGTCACTAAAAATTACAACTGCAAACACTGACCTGTATCAAACAGAAGATGAGCGTGGAGGTTTACCCTGTGAACTCTCAGCAACTGTATTGGTGCCAAGCCTGTGTAAGCGTCTGTAGAGGATAGGTACCTCCTAATGTATATTTTAAATTAATTCTCTATGGATTAGTCAATCAAAATAAATAAAAGCAACTTAGCAAGTAGTAAGACTTGGCATAATAAGCCTGAAAACCCCTTGGCTCATCTTAGATACCTGAGTTAAAGACAAAAAAAATTAATTTGTAGGGAAGTTTTGTTGTACTTAAATGTACTATACCTGACATTAGAGTAAAGAACCTACAAAAATATATACTGACTGACTTGACTTACCAATTTTTAGGTATATCTGTAAACATGTAACTCTTTCAAAAGTTAGTAAATATAAGACCTATGTGACAGGTTTCTTAATTTGTTTTGCTCTTGTATGCTTGTTTTTGTTTACTTGTCTGTCGCCCTCTAAGTGTCTGCCCCCTGAAGCAGTATCTTCTTGTTGCATAGGTTGGCTGTCTTTTATGAATAGTTTCAGTTACATGTGACAAAGAAAGAGAGAATTCGTGGCACTTTGAGAAGTGTTTGATCTCAAGCTTAATTATATCATAGATGCTAAATTAATGTCCAGCCCTGGACATTTGCAGGAAGTGTTATGGGCATGTGGAAAATTAAGTTGTGCACCAGTGATTTTTGTGGAATGATTTTCAAGAGTGCTGAGCAACTTCTGTGCATTTATGGACATTTGAAGATGCCCAGAATATCTGAAAAATATATAAAAACCAGAAACTAACAAACAAAAAAAATGAACAACACATTGAGAGCTGAACTAAAAGAAATGTTTAGAAAGTTAGCAGTCTGGGGAGAAGAAGGATAAAAATAAATGGATAAATGAATTGAGCTATTAGTAGAATCTCATTTTACCAAAGAGGTAACCACAGCCTGTCTGTCTCATGAAATGAAGTTTCAGATGGGGCATGCGTTCAGTTATTTGGATTTATGATATAGTGATCTGAAAGAAAAAAAGTGGTTTAAAGCAGGAGGAGATAATAACTGCCGACTGAGAAATGTAACATGGACAGAACTGATCTAAATGGACTTTTCTATGCAGACTATGACTTCCAAAAGAGAAGAGGTTGTTTAACTGTTGCCTGTTCACCCAGGAATGTAAAAAAGATCTCTCAAAATTGCCCTGTTTTGTTATTAAAACATAAATTAATAAAAATTAAAGGAAAGTAGCTTCCAGTGAGACAGTTCATCAGCTGTATCCCTTAGCCGTTGTCTGGGAAATTACATATACTGAAAAAGCAATGCATTTGAAGAGCTCATTGTAGCATAGGATTTAGCAGGGAACTCAGCTTAGTGACTGCTACTTGCACAAAATCCTACATGGATAACCAGTTTAAAGAGGATATAAATCTTTCCTGCTCCTTATTATGGGTCTTATTCCTGATTTTACAGCTTAATTTTTTCATGTTTGACTACGAAGTCAGACTAGGACAGGAGGCGAATGGTGAACTGAACTTGTCCCTCTGCAAAGGATTTTTATACAATTTAAGATTATATGAATCACCATAACTAGCCTCAAGCTGGCAGTGAAAGCTTCTTTGCATCATACTTATGAAGTGCTGAAATACAGTGTAGTGAACTAACTACTCTGTTTTAGTACAGGCTCAGCATTTCAAATGCCTGCATTTTTTATGGCAGTAGAAATATCATCACAGGAAAAGAAAAATCTCATTTTTTCCTCCATTGTAAAATGGGGTTCATCAGAGCATTCCAGGTCAAAGCTTGTACTGTTGCAAACTTCAAAGAAGAAAGAGGAGAATGAAATAACGTAGGGAAGGAAATACATGTTTATATATATATATGTATATATAAAGGATATATATACATATCCTTTAAAAACTGATTTGTGATTGTTCTTTGAACACTATGTAAAAATACTTTTTTATACACCTTTACAACAAATGTTGCTTCAAAAAAAAAAGTTTGAATGCTACATACCAAAAATAATTTAAGTTGGAAAGTTGGAAAAGAAAATGTGAAACACTAACAGAGTTGTGCTACAACTGGAAACCAACGCTACTGGTCCTGTATGGAGATGTTTATAAGCACTAGGTACAAGGTCTCTCTGGAGAACATTGCTGAAATCAGAGTTATGTCCCAGTACACCATGTGAATTCAAAGTTTTTCTTTTTTCTTTTTTTTTTTCAAATAGTATTCTTCAGCTTCTGCACATAAATTACAGAAATGTTAATTCAAATGGCACTTGTAGTCAAACTGTGAGCAGTGGAAAAGCCATTCACTTAGTCATGCCCGTGAGCATTTGGCTCAGAACTGTAGGTAAATGGGTAGGATTAAACAGTGTGCAGTTGCCTGAAGAAAGGTTTGCAAATATGGCTAATTGGATTTGTGTTGCATAGGAGGCAGGGAAAAGGTCATTAACAGAACTGAGCAGGGATGGGACTAGGTGACCCCTCACCACTGGGGAGAGCACTGGGTGCTTCTGGCAGTGCCAGAGCCTCTGGCTGGCTTTTTCAGCAAGCTGCCCCTCCTTGTAGGAGTCTCTCTTCTCCAGAGGCACCCCAGACAGAGCAGCCTTCCTGGGCCTTTGCCTTAAGGCTTTAAAGCCATCTGCTCCCAGAAAAATCTCCATACTTACGGTTCCCCTCGCGCAGGTGGTTACTGAGCTCTGGGAAGTGTTGGTGAGCCAGGCTCCTACAAGTGGCAACTTATGATGCATGTGGCACCATATGATGAATGCCCCAGCTGATGAGCTGCAGATAGCATGGTGTATTTCTGTTCTCTTTTGCTGCCCTAACATTGCAATTGCATCATTGCTGTTGCAACAAAAAGACTATGCTAGGCAAAGACTTGATGCCAGTCGAAATACTGCATTGTGATGCCTGAGAACTATTTGCTTTTATATTCCCTTAATTAGCAGAGAAGCATCTGAGCGTGCTGGCTTATTCTTAGTACCTCTTAGAGCCTTCCAGTTTTTTGCTCAGATGAAAACCATGCTTTCTTGCCATGTTCAGATGTTTCACTGCTGAACTGGCCTCTCTGTCTATTTGTCCTATTTTGTTACCACTCTCCCAGCCCCCTTAGGATAGTCATTTTATTTCACTTTCCTCTCTCATGAGTTTGGCACAATCAAGGAGCCAAGCAAATTATGGCTCCCTGATTTTTCTTTCACATGCTCTTTACTTACTCTTGTTGAAATTAATCTACATATTGATCAGTTATGTCAAGTGAGGAAGTGTTTTCTCACTTGCATTTGTGTATCTGTAAAGCTTTGCAAACTGAAGTGGTGGGTTCATGAAGTTACAACATCAGCAGCACCTTGATCTTTTCAGTGCTCTGTGCAGGACCAACTGATTGACCCATCTGAATTTTCTTAGTGTTCCGTCGCTTTGGTTTTCTTGCATATATGCATGAGAAAATAAATATGCACCTGAAATGAATATCCAAGAAAAAAGCAAATGCATTTAAAAAGCATTATAACTCACCCTGTAGAGGGGTAGAGGGGTAGCAGGTTTCTGCTCTCCTCGGCTAGATGCATCCAGAATAGCTCATTTGAATGGAGTCAGTACTCAGCTGGTTGCTTGCAGGAGGGACTATCTGGCAGATAAGCAGAAAAATTGTGGGTTAATTCGGTGGATGTTGGGAAGAAGCTGATTTTTCCACCATACTGTTACTGCCAGTTCTGAGGCAGTATGTTGGTGTTGGTATTGGCCCTGACGGAGCATGTTGGTACCGATTTGTTTTACCAGGTTATCATCAGGTTCTAAAATTTTGAAATTAATTGGGAAGTGATTCGTCCTATATATCTTGCAGTATGGAATTAAGCAAAATTTATGTTTAAAATATATAATTTCAAGTATTTTTCTAATATAGTTTTCTTTGTTAATGAAGCAAACATTGCAGAGAAGGAAGTTGAATCTGTACACCATTCTCTTTTTCATTGTAAATCATTTTATCTGGTTCTTGAACCTTAGTTCCCATTCAGAGAATCTAAAATAACCTGATGAAAATCAAGATGCTTAATTCTGAATTAAATCAGTTCAAGTTCATTAAGAATTACAGTCTGAAGCTGGTGCAAGAGAGAAATAATTACCAGAGCCAAGTGTATGGTGATTTCTGATACTGAATTTAAGAAAATCCTGGTTTGATTGAAATTGTAGTTGAAGATCTAGAGTTTCTGATCGCGTGGTGGAACTGCAGAGGTATAAAAAAGAGGAAAGTATGTTAGCTTCCTGCTGCTTACTACAGGCTGGAAGCTGTAATGAGGAAACAGATTTATTTGTTTAGGTGAGGTCAAACAGTCTTATAATATAGCTGTTACTCTCTGGCCCAGACCACAAAACTCAGTAGCTTGTCTTGCTCCAGTTTTCTCTTAATAACTTCAGAGCAGATTGTTGAGGAGAAAACCAACAATGAGCAACTAATAAAATAGCACTCCTCAAGCTTAGTATCTTAATGAGAACATTCAGAAAATGCCAAGGGAAAAGTGTGTGGAGAGGGGAACTCCCCTCCATCTGCTCCTAGTTAAAAGACTGTGCAATGGTGTATCTGCATAATTAGCAGCGGGTCTGCTCCTTTCAACATGGGGCGCAGAGGCACTGCCAGCCTGGAAGATTGGTGCTCCCTGGAAACTAAAAAGAGGGGAGGAATACTTTCTGACGAGGCAGATTTTGCAAGTGCTGGCCAGAGGTGATTGCCCCGGAGGGAATGGGTGGTTTCTCTTGTGCAGCCTGCCCCAAGCACATGCAGAGACGGGCTGCTAACGGCCTTAGTTGTGGTGGTCATGGGAAGGTGGATAAGCAAAGTGGGAAGAGGAAACCTTTCCCCTCCGTGTGTGCGAACGGTCACCTTTGCTGTGTAGGACATCCTCATTGTACAGTTTATTTTATTGCTTTTAGAAATGAGCTTAAGCATTTTGTCTAGCTTAGACCTCATTCCCAAAGAGTGACCCACAAGTCATAATAGCCAACTGACATTTTTTTTTTTTCTCACTGTTATTTCACGCTTTTTGTGACCATCAGAAGATTCAATAAGTGCTTTTACAATGCAGTCTATGCAGGACTTTCAGTATTGTTTGACTTTTAAAGACTTTCAGGAGAAAAAAAAAAAAAAGTGCTTTGAATCTGCTCATAGAACCTTTTTGTGGAACTCCGAGAGAATTTCTATCTGCTCTTATAATTTTGTACCACAAACTAGCATTGAGACCTAATCTAAGGAAACATCTCAATACTGTGCATTTGTTAGCTGCTCTTGAAATTAAATATTCTAGGGATTTTGCCAATATACTCATTACTATTTACCTGAATTTGGTGTCTTGTTTCTATTAAGTTTCCGATTAAAATTTACTGTAGCATTAGCAGTTAAATGGTCTTGTACTTTAAGAATCTACTTCTTGGATTGTTTCGTATGCAAGATGCTACATATGGTATTATTTACCTGGGGAGCCATCCTTCAAATCTAAGGGTTAAAAAAACATTTATTCAGGCACTTAAAATTGCTTTGAAAAGCAAAGCTGAAAATTGGCTTTATGTTTACAGTAAATTTATTTTTACTGCCACACAATTGTGTGTCCATCTTGGAAGTACGATGACCTTTGATCTGGAATTCTCTTTCCCCAGAGCAGTGCGTGTAGTTCTTAGATAATTGTTTAAAGATAGCAGATTTGGGTATTCAGTCATTTTGGGTACTCAGCCATTTAGCTTTTGCACTGTTGCTCTAAAAATAAAAACGTGAATGTTAATGTCCAAAACCAGTGGCTTGATTTATTACCAGTGTGATAACAGTATTTTGCTACACAATGGAAATGCATCCTGTGCTGAGTGACGTACGCACGGATGGGTGCCGCTGGACTGCTCAGATGGCACTTTTAGGAGCAGTGTCGCATTCAGCCCGAAGTCCCTGGTGTAGCTGTGTCAGTCTGTCATGCTCCCGGTGAAAGTGAATCCCATCTTTCTCCTGTTCCTGAAGAGAACAGTTTTAGTGTTGAGGCAGGGAAAGTGCAGTCTTACCCATGGCAGGAAACTGGGGCCCAGGACGCAAAGACAAATACACGATCAAACAAAATCAAGTCTTGTTTTATACTCCTTTTCAAATACCAGCAAATCAAGCCACAGGGCCTCAAAACGCAGTCTTAAACTCTTCCTATCTCTTCAATAGCTCTGTCAAACTTCATCACGAAGTGGTTCAGGTTCTCTAATGCTGATAACCTAGCAGCATTAGAAGGCTATTCGAGAACAGTATTCCCTTTATAGACTTACATTTGATCATGACCATTATCTATCATTTGACCTTGCTATTATCCTTTTGTTTAAATTATTTCTCGTCCTCTTCCTTTTTATACCTGCATATATTTATAAAGTCACTGTATCATTTCCAGACCGATTTTTAAGTGTCACTTTGTATGCACCTTCCAGGCTGCTGACACAAGTTGTGGAATCCGTTTAAATGAGATGACCATGCACGTATGCCTTTTGGACTGCAGAAGCACTACATCTTTTAAGACTTCATAGTAGCAGTATTTCTTTTGCCTTTAGTTTACTGTGGAAGAGCAAATCGTATGTATATAAACCCAGAGAGCCAAATACATGCTGGCAGCTTTCCAGAGGGTGCAAGAGTCCGGGAGTTGAGTAATGGCTGCTTTTAGGAAAAAATACCTGCATTACCTGACTGGAGAAGGATATTCAAAGAAAGGCTCAGAGGGGCTCAGGGTGTAGGAGACATTTAGGACTTCAACTTTTGAGTCTCCCCTGTTGAAAACTTGAACAGAATAAACTTCCCTGGGAGAAAAATAACTTTTGTCATAGTTAGGAAATTGCTTAAGTTGTCTCGCAGATTCTGTTGCAGTTTTACTAATTCTTCAGAAGAACAAATCATATTTGAGACCTTAGTTGTTACAGGTCAGGCTACTTCTTTGTCTTACATTTTTCTGTTTCATTTAGAAATAATTGATGCAATCCTGGGGCCATCAATGTTAATGAAATAATTGCAAATATTAGTGGTGCCAGGTAAGATAATACAATGTAAGGTCTGTTTTTCAGTGGTGTTAATTTACCAGTGCATCTTGAAACATGCAAATTAAGTTTGGTTGTGGGATTTTTTTGGTAGAATTGAGTAGACTTCATTCATTACACCAGGCCTTCCTTTCGCAACAGTTGGATATTTTCTTTTGTATTTTTCAGTATTTGTTTGTAAACCAATTGGCGTTGACTGCGCCTACGGAACAGTTGCTGTTTATGCACTATGAATTTTTAACAGATAAATTTACTCTTTGGGAATGTTCAGCAAAACAGCAAACTTGAGTCAGATGATGAATATTCATGACAAGCGTATTTTTGCATACCATGAACTTGACAGTATTAACATCGTCAATCAGGGGCCTAAGTCACTAATCATAAATACTTAACGCTACGCTCAGTGAAAAGCTGTTGAACAACCATGGATGGAAATATCTGCATAAACCGTTTGCTGCACGTCCCTGTAGAATCAACACATTTGTATATTTATTTTTTTCTCTGTTATTGGAGTATTTGCGATGAAGCAATACTATGAATGTTAAATTTACAGATAGTTGGTTGTGATTGACTTCCCAGTATCTCTCTGCAGGACATTAAATTGTATTTTAGTGCTGGGATGCAAGTACTATTCAGGAGCAATATATCTGTTTTAGGTATCTTTTTGAGGTTGTATTACCAGCGTCTAGTAAAAGCTCATGGAGTAGTAATTGATTTCAAATGTCCCAGCATTGTAAGAAGTTCCAGTGGGTTATTTAATTAAACCACAAAAGGTCATAATATATCCGTGGAGCTGCAGTACTTGTACTGTTTTGTTTATTAATCAATAATTTCATGTCTGCCATACTTAAAAGGATTTAAAGTCACCACAGACTTCTAACCAGTAAATCCTATCAGACCTATCAGCCTATTTTTCTTGAAATCCATCAATACTTTTTCACAAATAAGTAGCATTTTTCAAATAGAAAGGAACTGCTGCAAAGGCAATTGGGTAGGTGAGGAGGTAATGAAGCACACTACTTAGTGGGCCATAATTGGGTGTCAGTGCGAATGAGATTATTTAGTTTATTTAGTCATCGCAAAATTTATTTTAAATGGTTGTGACATTTAAACTTTCTTTATTTATGCTCCATAACCATTCTATTCTAATTGTAATATCAATCTATTTGCTGCTCTTAAAAGGCTAGAGGCCAATGAGCTGCTTATTTGAAAAGAGCACTTAATTCTTCTGTAAACTGCTGGGTTCTACGTCCCTCCCCTATCCCTCTCTCCCCCTAACCCACAGTCGGAAACTGTAATGTAAAATGGTGCAGGCTAATGGCATGCCAGATATTAACTACCATAATCATTGAAGCTGTCATTCCGTTACATCAGGCTCAAAGAACATAGTAATTTTTTTTATTATTATTGGGGATCTTATCCTAGCTTCCACATTCTGTTAGTGTTTTTTTTTCTTTTAACAAAAGGTGTAATTGAGTTGGTGTTTGTTAAGTATTAGAGAAAAATATAATTAACATGGTGAACTGTGAAACTGAGAAAAAATCTGAAACTGTAAGATGACAGATAGTAAAAACTTCAGAAAAATGCAGCTGGCTTGTCCATCACTGTTTCTTTTCATTGCATCCACACAGTAGGGAGTTCACTACAATTGTGAGGGGCACCAACAGAAATCCTAAATATATTTATGCTTTTCCCAGGCCTTTTCTTTCAAGGAAGTTTTGGCAGCAAAAGTAAAGTGCATTCTTAGATTTCAGATGTTCTTCCTGAGGCCCTTGATCTGTCATTATTCTTATTCTCTGTATAATTATGGAAACCATATCCAAAGTTTAATTTTCTGTACTTCAAATTCCATAGACTTGTTTTTTGACCATCTCTCCACATCTATAGAAGCATATAACTGATAACGCTCTTCTGGAGTTTTTGGTGCTTTAATTCTGTAGATCTGCTATGGAGCTAAGCCTAGATCCTAATTTAATGGAAGCAGTTAAACCCAAATCAAAACTTTAATGCTGTTTACAGCATTATTCAAGAAATCTTTACCTTAACAGTTTACTGTTTTTGTAAGATCTGATGGCATAGGGGCTAGATGCCTGCAGAGTTTTCATCTGTAAATATGTATTTTGTCCTTTGCAAAAGAAAAACATTAACAAAACCATTTGCTGGTAATGATCGGCAATTTATTTACAGTCTTTTTATTCCACTAAAGTTTTTGGAAATTTACAGTCTACATTGTCTTTTGTTCATGAAGAAGAAAGAGTTTCACCAAATATGTAGGGCTGCATTCAGTATGGAATAAGAAGTATTTTTACAGTAAACATAAAATGTCAGTCAACAGTGACTGGAGTACTGGATGTTGTGGAGCCATCTGAGAATTCAAGCTTATAATGACAAGTTAATTTTATAAAAATATTCCTTTTTCCATGCTAATTTAAGTGAAATTAAACAAACAAAAAAAATCACTCATTATGTGTGGAAGTAGAGGGTCCACCTAAGGGGACAGCCTCTTTCTTTACTTTTTGCCTTAGTTTTTCTTTCAGCAGAAGGTTAGATGGCACATCTTCAATGCCATTTTTCATCCAATTTTAGTTCCACCTGCACTAATGTATATATATATAAATATATATATATTTCTCTCTGATTTGACTCTGTGTATCTCCATGGTTAACTAATCTGTGATTTTTTTGTTTGTTTGTTTTGATTTGTTTTGCTTTATTTTTACTCAGTAGCCATAACTCAGAATTCTGTTCACACGAAAGTTCCTCTTTCATCATGGAAAAGCAGAGGTAAATGGTCTTGGCTCCAAATTCAGGGTAAATAGAAGGACTCCTGTTGGCTTTATTCAGTTACATATCAGGTGTGTGTTTGGAGAGGATGTGAAAAGTTTAGTGGCCAGCACAAATAATGTTCTGACCTCTAAGTTTTGACCTTTCCATTCAAAAAATCACTAGAAAGTTCCATGATACTTAACGGTAGAAGGATATTAATTAGTACCTTTTCATTGTTGGTATGTGTTTTCTGTGAAAGGAAGACTGGTGCTTCTGTCTTTTGCCGTGCGTTTTAGAATGCCTAATATAATCTTTCAAAGTGTTCCATTAACATAGAGCACTCTGCCACACCAAGTCACACCAGCTGTGGAGGAGGTGATGAGCTGACTCCACTGGATTTTCTATTACATGTTGATTTAGATACAGTAGAGTCAGGAATAGACTCTTAAAACTCCAGCTGGCAGTATTTCAGGAGATTTTGTTTGTTTGGTTTTGATGTTGTGCCCTAGTGAAAAGGTAGCATATTACTACGTTAACCCACAGTGATATGCTGTCATGGTCTAACTCCAGAATGCATTTGACCCTCATTACAAAGCCTCCTCAGAAAGCATATCTATCATGTATGATAAAGGTTGGGTGCCAACTTTCTTTTTGCCTGCCAGGGTTCAAGGATTGCTCTGAAGAGTTCCTTCCCACTTGGAGCGTTTGGCCCAGCCCATGACAGCTTGCAATAGCTAGTTTGCACTTCCCTCATTATTTCTGGTTTGGACATCACACTGCAGTGCAGACAGACAGAGAGGATAAGTAAAACATGTGCGATCATGTTGTAGACACAAATCTTTTGTTCTTACGCAAAGATAACAGAGGCCTGTGCTCATTTGGAAGCAATATAAACTATTTCTGGAAGCATTCACATTTAACATCTTGCAGAAACCTTGGACTGAGTGAAAGGCAGAGCTGGCAGTGCTTTTGGTGATATGCAGTAGAGCTCTGCTAATTTTAAAGGAATTCTGTAAATTCACGAAGATGGTTATGTCTGCCCTGCATTTTATGGCCAGAAGACAGAACTAAGACTCATGATGCAAGCAGCTGCACTCTTTCATGACAGATGAACTGGACTCTTACCCATGCCACAAATGTCCTCTGAGATCCATTTATTTTATTTTAATTTTTTTTTTTTTTTTGAAGATGGTCGCTACCTTTGGAAATAGAATTTCTAGAACCTGAGTCAGAGTTCTGAGGTCTGGTCTGCCAAAATACAGAGTCACTCATGGCTCTGATTAGTAATAATAACAGTTATACTTAAAACATACAATGCTTTGAAACCAAAATTTTTATTTTGCTGTCCTGACAGAAAGTCTGATGATGACCAAAGAAAAAAAACAAATCAAACCCACTACTATAAGTTGGCAACATTTCATACATAGTTGAAATCACACAATGGTTGGGGCTGGAAGGGACCCTAAAGCCCACCCAGTCCCAGCCCTCTGCCAGGGGACACTTCCTACCACACCAGGTTGCCCAAAACCCCATCCAGCCTGGCCTTGAGCTCTTCCAGGGATGGGGCATCCACAGCTTCTCTGTGCAGCCTGGGCCAGGGCCTGGCCGCCCTCACAGTTAAAAATGGTTATCTTATACTGAAACTCAATAGCATATTTTAATATAAACCAACCCTGTCATCCCTGGCTACAAAGTAATATTTAAAGGGATAATCACTTGCTTGAACTAAGGGAAACGCAGACAGACAAATGGAAACAAATCCACAAAAGAATTTGTTAGGTTTCAAACAGAGGGCATGATTTTGCAGTAATTGTCTTTTGCTTTTCAGGAGGGCTCCCTCTGCAAGTATAAAGCCAGCCTTTAGAAGCTTTCAGCTGACATCTTTTCAAACTGTATCTACATTTCAAAGTGATGATAATTATAAGTGTGACTAAATGACTTTCTGATGTTGACAAATAGGGACATTTAAGTAGCACAATCAGGTGCTAGTCTAAGCGTCTTCCAACAACACACATTGGGACTAACTTTGCTGGACTTCTGGTGTTCCATAAAATGTTGGACAGTCTACCAGCAACATTTCATGTTAAGATCTTATTCTTCCCAAAATACTTCCAAATATCTTTCCTACCTATCAGTTGTTTGCATTATGCTCAGATTTTCTGTGAATAGATGCATATGTAGGTTTGCTGTATAATGAGTTGTCTTTGATGTGCACAGATAAGGGCTAAACCTGTGTGTATATATATAATATTTTAATTGTCATCATGATATTGAATTGTTAATCAATGTAAACAGATATTTTTTGACTCTGCCACCTGCAGTTATAATTTATGGAAGTACAAACTGTGGGTCTTTTCTAAGACAAAGCCCAGGCTTTATGCTCAGCTTCCCATGTTTTCACATGTATTTGTTATTTGACAACTGAAATCATTTTGTTCTTCCAGCCAAAAGACCAAGTATGTTTTGTGATTATAATGTATGTGATCTAGAAAATAACCTTTATTTTTTTTTTTTTGTCCTGTTTCTGTTAGGTTTTTAGGCCACTTCTTTCCAACACAAGCATTCATACTCAGACATCTGTGTCTGGTCATAGCTCAAAAACATGCTTAAGGTTTCTTGTCTTACATAATTTGGAAGTGTGATTCACCATAAATAGGTCAATAACTTCCACATCTCAATAGCATTAACCAGTGTGGCAAAACCCTTCTCTTTGCATGTAAGTGCAATCAAAATCTCAAATGTAAGAGTCATAACCATTTAAGTAAAATTGATAAAAGTGCTGCAGTTTTGAAAATTAATCTTTGATCTAATGGATGGATTAGAAAGTATATAGAGCAACGTTCTCATGCTAAGCCTTTGTTCTCTAGTTTCTTGTCTTTCAGTAGAGTTACTAGGTTAAACAAGGATATGAAGGGTTGAACTTAATTTTTTATATTATTTTTGTGTGTGTTTCCAGTAACTGCATTGTCTAATCTTGAAAAAAATAGCTTTCTATTTCCAGTTCTTATTACCGTAACAGGTTACCTCATTTTAAAACCAGAAGTCATTATTGATGACAGTCTTCTCTCAGTATGTAGAAGTGCTCAAGGAGTATTAGTGTAATGGCAACTTCAAGGCAAAGACAACTTTTGGAAATTCCCCTTGATCTTTAGGCTTATTTTCTAAATCTTTGAATAAATTGATATGGCTGATCATGGAGGGGGACCAAAGAAGTGTCCATGATGGAGAAATATTGATAGAGTGGAGACTGAGGAAGAATAAGAACACAGTAATCTTTTATACGTTTTCTCTGCAGTTGATTTATAGCACGTTATATTCACTGAATCCAAATAAATTATTACTTAGGATAGTGGAAAGATCTGGAAAACTTGGAGCTTGATGTATTTTATTGTTAAAATTTCAGGTGATCATTTTTCAAAACTAACATTTAATGTTTTCATTATGTCTCAGGTTCCCAGGCTGAACCTCCGTCATGCAGTGCCAGTTCCATCACTTGCCCATCTGCCTGCACCTGCAGCAACAATGTAGTGGATTGTCGAGGAAGGGGCTTAACAGAAATTCCAGCTAACCTACCAGAGGACATCTGGGAAATGTAAGTGCCAGTGTAATACACCATTCTTTGTCATGTCTCTCCATTTTTAGTCCATGATGTGAAAGAAACACATGTTTTGAGAACTGTGTTCTAAGCAGTTATTGGATATATTGTAGTTGTCCTCTTTGCCTTCACTTTTTTGATTAGAGGGCTCAAATCAGTATTTAATGTATATTAAGATACTGTTGAAAGTTGTCCTCCCTCAAAATAGGGTGAAGGTCTTGGCATATTACGTACAGATTGTGTTTATATCTCACAAGTCTGGGATTACAGTTTTACTGACTTTTTTTTTTAGTGCCTTTAGGAATTGCAATAATCTATTTTTGTGTCCATAGCATCATACCATGGTGGTTCCGGTGTACTGTTACCTGTGACCAAATTGCTTTTGGTTAGTCCATAAGGAATGCAGATCAATTCTTTTTCTGTTTAGGTGCTTGTAGTGCACAGGCTACCAACACCCAGCATGCTTTCACAGGCTACATAGTATGGATTCAAATATGTTTATAGTCACTGCACTCATTCAGCTTTTAGTTGTGGTAGAAATACTACTATATTGCAAAATTCAGTGAGATAAAGCACAAGTTGAATTGCTTTTGTGCAGCCTGGCCCACTATGTTACGACTAACAGGAATGTAAAGGGTTGTGAACAATGAAGGCGAAGTGCGATGTTCGTTGCTGGTGACCTGCTCTACACCACCACTTGCTTTTATCATTTCAGATTCTCCTCAAAATTGTTTGGATTTTTATTTCAGTGTGACAGAGGTAACTTATTATGCTTGACTGTGTACTTCAATGAAAAATACATATTAAATATTAGCACAGTAATGCAGGGAACAAGTAGCATCTTAAAATTCATATTGTTGAGGATGTAGCTAAAGCATGTAAAACATTTGCAGGAAGTGTAAACTCATACACAGGCTGTTCCGAATGCCCATTTACTTGCCTCCTGATGAAGTTCAGAACATATTGGTTGTGTTGGTGTCCAGTATATGGTTGCACATAAAACATGCATGTGCATGTAATACTTGATTTTCTATCCATGAAAGTTAGCTTAAAATTATCCTAAGAATACAAATATAAACTGTATTTGACATGCTAAGAACATTCAGTGTGTAGTGCTGTTTTCAATTCAAGTCAGACAAAGTACAAGTTTGCAGGAGTGGCTGCAATGGTTCCTAACAAGAGGCAAAGAGATTGGTTTTAGACTTGCTCCCAAATTAGTGCTGATTTAGAAGAACTCTAAAATTTTATTTGGTAGTATTAAAAATGATAGCAGAAATCACATCATCGTTGTGGCTCCGTGCCAGAGTCACATGGAGAGCAGTATCTGCAGGACGAGTGAAATGGTGTGCTGCAGCAGTCCGCTGTCAGCAACGCTCCTGTGTGAGAAAGCGGGTGAAAATGGCAGTCTGTGCTGTGGTTACAATAGCAACGAGTATCCCCATCCTGGCTCCTTCTAGTTTCTTCTAAACCCTGTAATTCGTGAAAACAACTTAGGAGAGCTCCTTAGGAGAACAGAAAGGGAAGGAAAACTCAGAAAGCCTTTAAGATAGATAATGAGATAGTCAAGGGGCATATAACATTCTGAGAAACTTTCATAACCTGGAGGTTACAAATCTTCTGGTTCCATAGAACATCGCATGAAGTTCTTTAAAGATTTAGATCTGGCAGATTTCTTGCATTTTAAGTAGTACTTATTTGAGTCTCTGCCCATCTGTAAACTTCTTATATCCCTCTAACCCGGCACATATCCTTTGCAAATACACAGCACTTCAGGTGGGAGAAGTTCTGCAGAAGGAATATTGGTGACTGCTATGTTCAGAGTGTAATGAGAGCTAACCCTCATGTAAACTTCTACTGCTTGCTTTCTGATGGAGTCAATCATGAGAAGATTTCATTTTTATGAAATATATGTTAAGAAATTCAAGTAGTTCTATCAGAATGAGTGACATCAGTGGCACTGATAACATACCATTTTTTTTTTCTACCAGTAAAACAGTTAATTCATTTTGTGGAAGTACTGGTTAAAAAAAAAAAAAAAAAAAAAAAAAAAAAAAAAAAGGCAATCATTTAACCTTAAATCAAAGGGCAGGGTATTACTCATTCTTGCATCTAGTTTAAGTAAAGGATATTCTCACAGAGAAAAATGTTTCTGGAAAGATAGAAGATGCTGCCACAGCGTTTTCTCAGAAGAATCCTGGCATAAATTCCTTTGACCAAGAAAGCTGTTCTGTTTTATGCAGATGTCTGTCATACTGCTTAGAAATTCAGTTTGTCTGAGTCTTCTCTGCGCTTATTCAATATATAATGCATTCAGAGTTCAGGTTCCAGCTACACATGGAAAAATGGCTGTCTTTTGGGTTGATGTGATAGGCAGGGTAATACTCTCTCACTGTAATGTTATAGCTGGGAGGCCAATTCTCCCTATATGCTGCAACTCATATCTCGTACTCTCAGACAGGGACTTGAGGGGTTGTGGCTTGTGTGTTTTTCCCTTGGGATTTGTCCCCTGTGATTGATTTTCAGTCAGACCCTTTGTGTGAAAGGTAGCTGTGTGGTGGTACTGCCTGAACAGTTCTTTCTGGACCCTGTAATCCCATGATCCGATCCCGATCATCTTTTAGAGATCTGACTCTTACTAGAGATGAGGTTGTTCTTTTGGTATATGTGTGGTACTGACAAACTGTTGCTGGATTGCTATTGCATAGATCACACCTCAAATGTCCTATGGGATGTTATTTGAGATGGCATATTTTTCATTTATCTGTTTCTTCCTAGCATTGCAAATAGTCATTCCACAGAAGAAACATTTCCCCTATAGACCACAGTCCATCCAGAATATTTATGTTAGTATTAAAGTGCTGTGCCTACTCTGCTCCCCATGGGGCCTTTCCAAGTTCCCTTGCTCGTTAGTTACATTCGGTTACAGCTTTCTACTTGTATTTCCACATAACTCAGTATTTCTTTGCAAGCCAAACTGTTTCAGATAGGCATCCTTGACTGACAAACTGTCCCACAAAACTGAAACACCCAGCTGTTACTCTAACATGGTTATTAACAATGACATACGTTTTACTCTGTGTTTCAATATTAATTAAAGATCTGTTACTCTGCCTTCTTCCTTTCTTTTTTCATTAATATGGGTTGGCAGAGCCTTCTCCAGCAAGGCTGCCAAGTCCTAAATTTGTTTTTGTTTTTAAGAAGCTATCACAAAACAGGCAACCCACTTGTCTTGGGACATAAAGCAAGCATCATCTAACACTAATCTTCCCTTGCTGCTGACCTCTGCCACACGTGACTCTGAAGTTTGTTGCATTACACTATTCCACCTTTCCCCTCAGGTGCATTATCCTGAAGGCCCTCATGACAAGCATGTTTATTATTAAATAAAGGGAAGCAGGAAAGCTAGAAAGCTGTATACCATGCATGATTTTTCATAATTTCATAAAATAGGTCAGAAGGTACAGAATGCAATTCCTTTTTTGCAAAGCTTCGTGTTCAGTCGGGAGCTGATGGCAGCAGCTAAATTGAGGAAAAATGAGTTACAAGAAACAAAAGATAAGGATCAGAGGCTGTGTGTTGTATGACACAAAAGACTCCCCGCTAACAAAGTGATTCTCTTGTGTTTTTCTGAGGGGAAGAAAAAAAAGAGAGAGAGAGAGAGAGAGAGAGCAGTGTATATTATAGTGAAGCAGGGGAGAATAAGCACAGACAAGTTTTGCACATATACCTTCGTGAAAACAAGTCATTAAGTACCAGGAGGCATTTACGAAAAAGAAATACCAAACCATATGACTCCATGCTTTGCTGGTAAGTGAATGATATAATCATTTCACCACATTAGCACAGCATATGCAATAAAAGAAGTTTGTACGTATCTAGAAAGGGTAAAAGCAAATGCTTGCAAGATAAAGCAGAGAACAGAGCATAATGGACAGGGAACATGTGGAATGGACTTGACCTTGGAGGCAAGGGATGACCTAGAAACCAGGGAAGAGTTTAAATGCAAAGCTACCAGCCACACCTCCGAGAGTCACTGCCCTGCAGCTTGTGGGAGCTTGGAAGCACATCATCAGAAAAACACTTGTCACAGCAGCAGATTAGGGTCAGGGCAGTTTGGCCCAGGACATGGGGCTGGAGGGACCCAAGCTCTGGCCCTGTCTGCCTGCTCTCACCTGATAATGTTTGGCTTGTTTTATGCATGAGAAAGGACAGCTGTCCTGCACATTCAAATATGAGGCACTGGGAGCAAGGACATTGTCAGACCTTTCTGTAGGTTTTCAGACAGTAAGCTTGCTTCAACAAGTTGCCTGCCAGGTTTGTTTCATGTCTGCCAGTACTGGAGAGTGATCAGTAACTCCCCACCTCACTACACTTTTCACTGTCCCTTCTGTAGTCTGAAGTTTTCCTGTCTGTCTGTCTCAAACCAGTCTCCTTCAATTTGTGTTTTAGGGTCAACATTTGCTGTGACCCAGGCTACATTTTAGGATATTAGTTCCGGGCAGGTTCTGTCTGAGAATGCCATACACCTTAAAGCAGTTGTGCAGGGACTACTACCGCTACCTTTTCGTTTCTCAGAAGCTTGTTGTGCAAAACCTTCCTGAGTGAGAGCTAATTGCAGGACCCTCCAAGTGGTGGCTCTCCAAGGAAGGAAGTGATTTATTGATAGAGCCAAGGACGGCCTTGTGGGTTGGGACCGACACTTGAGAGAACAAAGACTAGCTGGGCCCGATACGGAAATTGTTGGGTAGAGAAGGCTGAACTCAAGTGAAGAAACAGCAAAGCTTATGATGAGAAAGGCCAGGAACAAAGGAAATTGAAACAGGTTGATGGAAGTGTTGAGACAGAGAAAGTGAGAAATGTGGGGGGGTGAAGCCTGGGGTTGCTGGCAGTGAGCCTGGGACACAAACGCTGCAGGGCTGGCTGCGGGGATGTGGCAGGAGGGCTGGGATGCCGGGCAGCACAGACAGGGCCAGGGCAGGGCAGCACAGTGAGGATGGAGCCAAGCAGTCTCACCAGAAACCACGCAACTTCAGAGCCCTCCTGACATGTCAGCATGCACTTCTGAAACCCAGCACCAACTTACCTATCGTTGTCCCTGTGCACTGGTAACCATCCACACAGAGCTTAGCTACTAGAGTGCACAGGCACTGACTGTTTTACCCGCTGTTATTTCTTCCAGTCAGACGTTAATTCCGAGGTCTGGATGCTGTACTTCTGCTGTGCCTGGGTTTCCTTGTGATGGAATTGGTTATGTCAGCTTTCGGTTTTGAATCCACTAAATAAAGATATTAAAATATTAAAGAATTCAAATTGAATCAGTACAGAAAATAAAAAATGCCAGGTTAATGTTGTTGCCGTCTTCTTGCAGTGCTTTCATATCTGTTTGTTGTGGCATGCACTTTAATTGCAGTATAGTCTCATGTTTCTGTTGCAAGCTTGGACTCATCTCTTACTGTCCAGGAATGGATCAGTGCGCTGTGCAGTGAGGGAACCTGCATATATAGGATCTGTGCTTGTTGCAGAAACAGGAAAACTTGAAAATAGGGGCGTTGAGATGAACTCATGAATGTTCTTCAGAAAACTGGCTTGTATCTCTTTTTACCACTGGTTTTATTAAATGATTCTGAAAAAGTGACTTGCACAAACTCGTCATGGGTGGTCACTAATGATGTGATTCTCCTTTTCTGGCTGTCTCAGCTGAGATATTCAGAAGCAGTTTTGAGGACGCACAGGTGCAGTAAAAGTCAATAGGAACCATGCTTTGAACAGTGCTGTGCAATGCTGAGTACTTTGAAAAGCCAAGTCCCACTCACCTGCAGACTTCAGCCTGCAAAATCCTGAATCTAAAATAACTTTAGATATTCAAACTCTTAGATTTTAAAGCAGTTCTTTTCCATATCGAGCTTGCTGTATCACTCTTGCTTAACCTTTACAATGCTCTCTTGTCTGGTGCAATTAAGAAAAATATAATTGTGTAAACCAAAAGTAGTGCTGGATGAGGTGTATCTAAATTAAAAATGAGGAAATTTTGTTTAAGTGTTGGTGTAATTGCTCCAGACTAAAGAGACTGGCAGTCTCTCGAGGAGAGGGCCTGCTTAGGCCCCCGTATCTGGTGAGGTTATAACCACAGCTTCCAGTCCAGCTTCTGAGCAGAGAGTAAAATGGGATGCTAGCCCTTGCACCAGCATCTAGCTTTGGCTTAAGGTCCGTTTTGAGTCACTTCTCTGTGTTGGTTTTGTTTATCATTCTCACTATTGATAGCTGAATTGATGAGTAAGATTTTTGTAGGTAAGGGTAGTGCTTGATTTTGCTGCCTGATTTCTACTCTTAGGTAGAGTGATAGAATTTGTGCTCTAAGGAAAAATCTAACACATTTAGCTGTTATTTGCATGGTTCTGTCAAAAGGAAAACGAACCTACTTTTCTGTGAGAGAAACACTTTGAAATGTGATGCAGTACTTGTTCCACCTTTAATTAAGACTTTTCTAACAAATTTAATATTTAGAGAATTTCTGCCATGAGAGTACCACAGTGTTGGGCAGTGCTGGTGGATGGGCAGACAGATCTGTAGATAAACAAGTCAGATGGTTTTGTTACTTCAGTGACAGCGTTGGGAAGAAATTACCCTCTCTGTTCTTCAGTACCCAGATGATCATGTATTACAGCAGAGCTGGGACTTAGTCATGAATCTTGATGAAATGTTTGTGATTGTGAGGAAGGCAATATACAAAATACTCTTTGGATGGTCTTTTAAGAGTAAATTACTGGTATATTCAAAATCATTTTTCCACCAATTAAAGTTGGAAAGGCTTTAAAAAGATTGATTGAAGATATTCTATTTATTCTAATAAAATTAATGTTGTTGTATAAGTTATAAACTAACTGCAGCATAACAAAGTCATGTGAATTAGCAATGCCTTTTCAAGTTCTCGCCTTCAGAAAGATGAGGTTTTTTTTCTTTTCTCAAGAATATAGGTGTATGGAGACTATAAATTTGGGGGTAGAGGAAAGACAGTTCTGCAGTTAAAATTATTCTTCCTCCTAAATGAAAATTGCAATAATTTTCCCAGGCTTCCAGTAAATACTGCAGCTGAAGCCAGCACAGTATTTTTGAACACTGTAATAAATGTTCCATAATTGCCTCTGGTGGCAAGTTCTCTGGCTAGGGAATCAGGTTGGCTCCTGTAGTTGAATCATATAATATGATTTTCATTCACTGCTGTAAATTGGCTCTGGACAGCTTCACATGTCAAATTTGACTACTATTTTCTGGATCTCACTAGGCAAACTGTGTCAGTGGCTCCTTATTTTCAACATCAAAATGAGGTTTCTACTGACAGGACAAGAATATGTTGAAGATCCTCTATTCAGTGAGAGCAAGACACAGAAATAATGATGGAATAATAAAGAAAATATTTTAGATTGAGAGTCAGTAGAGAAAATATGTATGTGAAATGTCAAGAACAGAGTTGTATTGTGTGCTGAGACAGATTGAGGAAGCTCTGTTTCAGAGTTTTAGAAACAAGCAGTAACTGCAGGGAGTGTCTGCCGTAAGACCAAGGCAGGATTTACTTCTTACATTTGCTTTTATTTGTAGAAGTGTAACTAATGTCATCTCTAGGCATAATAAGGTGGTTTTGGCTTGATAAATACAGTTTTTGTACACTGATAATAATATTAATTCTTTTGGCTGAATCATTTTTACCTTGTTCTCTCTTCTTACTATTGTGAGATGGATTTCTAAAAGAAAAAATAAAATAAAAAAGTTACATGCAATGTAGGTGAAATTTATGCAGGCATGCCCTGTAGCAGCTTGTAGGTTTGGGTTTGTTGGTATTTTTGTTGATTTTTTTTTCCTCCAGAGACTTCACTTCAGCAGGAGGCCATGGTTAGCCTTGTTAATAAAAATGTATGGGGCCCCAGGAAGGGTCAGAGATAGTTACAGCAAGTAATCAAATTTGTTAATTGAGTATCACCCAACAAAGAGGAGGAGATTTACATCAACAAAAAGCCCTAGGTCTTTTTTATCTAATACAAATTTCACTCAAAACCTTCTGTTTTGCCAAGCAAAGTGGGGAAATTGAACTGCATAATGAGCACATACATCCTGACATCTGAGTATGAAAGTGTGGAAGAAATCACAGAAAACAAAATAGGGAGCATAAAATCACATTGAAATATAATGTACTAATCCAATTTTTACTGTAAAAAGTGCTAGTCATTCTTTGGTTTGCATGTGTTCTCCTATTTACTTTGTTAAAAAACATTGGGTAAAGAACAAAGGGTATGAGGCATGTTTATTTGCAAATGTTAGAATCTGGTTTGTTGACAAAATATTGCGGGTGACAGCCTTTCAACTACCATGATTTGCAAATGCGTAGTAAAATTAGATGTTACTGAGCCTATGGAGCTTTTCACAAGATATTAGATTAAGGATTAAATTATGTTTTTTTATTATTATTTTATTTTTTTTCCTTTCCATCAGTTTATTGTTTCATTTACACCGTAAGTGTAAAAATATCATTTTAAGTTACAGCTTGACAAATGTAATAGAAGCCAACTTGAAGGAATCTTCAGGTTCCTGAACTAGTTATACCATTGTTAGAGAATTTAGAAAATGATCTGTGCTGGAAGTATCTTTAGGTAATTGGAAGTTGATAGAGGATAGGCTGGATCAACCTACAAAATTAATGATGATCCACAACATGACTTGTTTAAGAATTCAGTCTTTCTGAGACCTAATGGAACAAAAGCACTTTCAGTAAAGCAACCATTATGAGTCTGGTTCGTTAAAAAACATAGCAACTCTTTTACATTTATGACATGTATCTGTAGGCCAGGGATTGATTGCTAGTAGGCACTGTAGAAACCAGGTGTCTTCCTGAGTATGAGCTTGAAGCTTCAGATTTAAAACCAAAAGAAGCAACAGCAACAACAAACACGGCAAACATGTTCAGCAGAGATCTGAGCCTCACAGCAGATGCTGCATTGTTGAAAAGAAGCGGCTGCAAGAACCTCACCCCCTGTGTCATACCCCATGGGCCAGTCTCGCTGGAGCTCTCTGAACAGTCAGTGGGTCTGAACTGCAGTCCCTGGGTGTCACAGAAATCGAGTTTCTGCTGTGTTTCCCATGCCCAAACATCCTGGAAACACAAACCTGAATGAACACTTGCATGGTGGTTGAATGAAGTATGCGACTAGGCTGTGTTTCAGTAGTAGACAGCTGGAAATTGCCGAGTCTCTCCAGGCTAGGGACTCTTTCTTTCCCAGATTTCTACTCACAGCCCCGTGCCTGTAGGGAGATCCCATAGGGGCAGACATCTTCCTGCAAACTCTAATCCCAAATCCATGGGAGCCAGTGAAGTCTGCTGAGAAGGGAAATTCTTTCCTCCTCATCCCAGTTCAGATCCTCCTGATGCACAGGGGCGATCCTAAACATCAGATGAGGGAAGCAGCAAAAGAAGAGTGAGAAGGCATTATTCTGTATTCTGCCCCAAAAGAGCTTCTGTTGTACCTTTAACGTCCTCGCTGATTGTACCCACGGATGGCGGCTCGCAGGGGAGGAATGCTCACTTGAAGGCTCTGCAGAGAGGTCACGCAGATGTGGCGTTGCAGTGAGAGGGAGCTCAGCTACTGGTAGCGTGCTCAGTGGATGCCTGTGCCCTAACTCCAAGGATGAAGCAGGGAAAAGAAGGCAGTGAGACTGGCGGGAGAAAGTAACAATGAAATGTGATGGGAAGGGACAAAAATTCCACCTGGGAACGTGGAGTACCGCAGTGGTAGGTGGAGGGGCCCTGAGATTTGGTAACATATTACTGCATTCTGCGGCTATATAGATACGGGCTTCGGTGTTACGTCAAAAACTGTTTTGCAAAATTCCAGACCGCAGAATGTATCTGATGTCATCCTGTTTGTCTGTACAGTGCTTGGCAAAAAAAATAAAATAAAATACAACAGAGTTGATGGATTTGTAGTGTGACTGCCACTATAAATCCAGCATTTGTTGGTGTGACCAACCGCTCACCTAGTGACTGGTGTCAGCTTAAACTAAATTAGCTGTAGTATGAGAGAAAATTCAATATGACCAGCACCACTTTTAAATGGATACCGTGGTATCTGGGAACACATCAGAACATCTGGTTTCACTCTGAAAGACGTCTTTTGGTGAGCGTTATCAATATAACTTCCTGGATAGATTTATTGGGAGAAGTCACTTCATTCTTAATATAATTTTGTCCTTTGCAGATCTGCCCTGAGTTAGGTGAATAGTTAAGAAGCAGTCCTTTTAAAACTACAGAATGAGCTTGACAGCTAGGCCCTGAGAATCAGCACCAACTATCAGAATGTGAAGGGAAACTCGGGTTGTCACCTTGTATTAATACAGGCAGACAGTTTACTGGCTCTCAGTTCTCCAGTTCCTAAGGCAGAGAGGCAGGCTCACTGAGAGAGGGAGTTATAATGCATATTATTAATTTTATTTGGAAGTCATTCAGGCACTGTGATGAAAGGTAGCAGTGTAAAAGTCTTGGAGAACCACATGTGTTTAGGGTTTTTATAGTGGTGGTAGAGTCTTTGGCTAGGGTACAGACTAAAGGCTTTAACTGTCTGTTAGTTAAAACAAGCAGTAAGTGTTGAGATATTTAAGATGCTGAATGTCCTTCCATCCCAAAGCACTATGTCTTCTACCTGTCAGCGAGCCGAGGGGTGAGACAGTCACAAAAAAGCTGTTTCTTGGTAGTATAGGTCCATAAACACTTTGTAAAGCAATGGCTCTGCAAGTCTTTTGCCTCCTGCTTTGCAGGGAAGTGTAAAGGGCAGTGACTGGGTGACTTCTGCATTCTTCATTGCAGGATAAGCCACAGGTGCTGACAGTGCCACTGCAGTACAGGATTTCTTCCTACCCAACGAAGGTCTCTGCTGTGTAGGGCTGCCTTTGGGTAAATACCACAGTGCAGCTACCTGAACCTGCTGCGGATGGAGGAGAGGCAAGAAAAGATTCAGGGCAGAGTTTGGCTCTAGCCCCAAAACAACCGGATTTAAGAGTGATCTTTTCCTTTTAAATACTGAAAATATATTTGTGATTTTTTCCTCATTTGAGTGCAAAATGTATGATAAGATACGTAAGTCAAAAATATGAGATAAATGTAAAGTAATGGTCCAAGCAGCTTTTATAATCCAGTTGTTCTCCCTCCCTGGCAAGGACAAAGAGGCTCTCTCCTGGCTGTTGCATGCTCAGGAAGTTTCATCCTTCCTAAAGAAAGCCCATCCTTGGGCTGTGATGTACACGTCGGTTACTTCCCCCCAGGGGTCCTTTGCTGGCTCCCTGAAAATCCCTGCTTATAGGGCAGGAGCAAAGCAAGTGTCCCATCCTTCCCAGAGGCTGTGTGCATCCTGCCAGACGTGTGTGCTACAGCTTACTGCTGCACTGACCTGACCTTAGGCTTCCTGTCTCCCGGCACCTGCTTTCGGTTATTGGCTGCCCGAGTGATGCCGGCCCGAAGAGCCCCAGCCCGGGGAGCGGAGCGACGTGATCCAGGGAGCGGTCTGGCTCATTCACTCATGCTCTGTCTCCCAGCAGGGAAGCTCATGACTGCCCAGTGCAGAGGGACGTTTCTGACACATCTCAGGCAAGAGCTCGGTGGCACTGTTAATAGAGCATGGATGTCTCATTTGTAGGCTCTATTCATGTGACAGCTAAGAATTATCAGCACTGATGCTTCGCTCCCTCTCTCTTTTTCTCCAAGCTAGTGATTCGTCTCTGTTATGGGTAGGCAAGCTTGACAAAACATTACACATTAGCAGCTGAGACGGTGTTTGAAATGGGAAAATTGCTAGCAAACTGCTCCATTAGAGACCCAAGTAACAAATTCTTTCTTTCCCTCATCGAAAGAGAGATAGTTAAGGCCCAAATTAATACGGCTGTCTCCCCCACTCTGCAGGGGGAATCACTCTTCAAGACAAATGGCTCCGTCACTCCCCAGAGCATGAGCCGGCTCTGCAAAGGCTGCCTAGGGAGAATTTTTTAACCTTTGTGTTTTGCCATCCTGGGTGTGTGTGAGCAGTACAGGCGCCAGATGAGGAGGTGATGAAAAGATTTGCACCTTAGTGAACTCTGAGATGGATTAGCATGGGAATTTGAGTGCTTATTCTTTGCTCTGGGATCATTTGTCATATTTAACTGCATAGTTCCCCCTCTCCTCCCCTTTTTTCTCTGATGTGTTTACTTTTTGCTCTCATTGCTGTGAAGTTATTTAAAAAGAGTGGGAAGAAGCAATACTTTATCCTGCCTAGCATCATGTTATTACAAGAAAAATGTATCTGAATCCACTGGGTCCGCATACTTTCCAGTCTCTGGTAATATATTAGAGAGGAGAAAGGAAATTGTTCTTGTCCTTTGACGTTGTTGTTGAAGCCAATAAAATAAAGCATCGAGAGGCAGACAGAGCATTGCTGCATGTCAGAAGGGGGGAGATGTGCTTCAATTCATTGAAACGATACAGCTGGCAGCAGGCAACATGGCACAGTGAAATGGGTAACTGGAAGGAGGAACAAAAGCCTGAGAGGTTTGAACACGGCCAATTTATTTTATCAATTTTGTGAGTTCTACTTGTGGACTCTTTTAAATGGATCTTATTATGAAATACCAGAGGAAAATCAAAGAAAATTTTTATTAAGTTGTAAGAAATCTTTAATGTGGCAGACAGTAGTTCAAATGATCAAAGTTTACACTTTTAGGACTTTATCTTGTACAAAGCTCTCCAATGTGTTGTAAACCTAATTTATAGTATATTCCAGTGATACACACAAAAAATCAGCTTGCTGCTTTGCACTAGCACAGGTTGTTTTTGTATGACAGCACTTCATAACATCTAGGCATAGACAATGAAAAATGAGGTTTTGCACAGCTCTTGTTCTAGGTAGATAGCTCTCTCTGAAATAAAATGTGGCTGTGAGGTTTGGACTAACCTTTCACTTTAAAAAAAATGAGAAGACTTGGGAAGCAGTCTGTTTACTTTATTTGAAAGAGGGCACCTCTAGCAGCAATGTTACCCATTACAGCATGAATAACGTTGGTTTATAATTAAGTCTTCATCAACTTGAAATTGCCAACACCCCTTCAGGCAAAACCTAGTGTTTCCTGGAGGTTGTTAATCCTGTACTGGCCTTCACATGTCATTTATAAGCACAGACAGCTCCAAGTATTAATACAAAAAATGTGTTTTCTACTGTAGGATTTGTGTAACTGCATCATGTTTTTCAGCTTATGCATTTCAGTCTGTACATGCATTTATGAAAAAATAAACTGAAGTCGGACTAGTAATTCATACTTTTTAAATACTTGTTTATGTAATGCTGCACTTTATTTAATGCTTCAAGGTCAGCTGCATTTTGTTCCCAGTGGGAATCCACCTGAGAACACACCCTGATGACAGCAGCTCTGTCCATGATACTTCGTGTTGCCCCTGCAGGAGCAGCTGTAAAATGTAGTCACTAAGATCATGTGTTCTGTGGAGCCTCTAGTCCTTCTTTTATGAAGAACCTTATACAATTAATAATAATAGGGGAAAAAAAGTGATAAGGTGAAAATCTAGCAGCAGAAGACAAGAGCCTTGTCCATCTATTTGTGTACAGGCCATCTGCTGCAAATTGTGTTGGAAAGGATGAAGGGAGCTGTGTGAAACAGCACTTCTTCAGTATTCCTCCCCGCTTTTTCTAGAAATCTCCTTTATTATTTGGGCTGTGACTATTCCAATTTTGACTTTTTTGCCCATTGTGGGGTTATTTCTGTGTGTATGTCCACTTCTGAGTGACTGAAATTTCCTTGGAATTTCGAGCAGTGATAAAACAGAGCCGCACTTCCCTCTGCCACTGTGCTTTGTCAACGCAAGGACTGCTCTGCGACTGTGTGCAGTGTGTGAACCTCAGTTTCCATCCATGAGGCAAGGAATCTGAGGAGCAGGGCTTTTTTCTTTTGTTCCTGGAAGTGTCTACGGAGGAACACTTGGGAGGAGTTAAACACCAAACTGGCAGGCTGACAAAAAGCCTTTATGGGAAGAGTATGTGTACTGCTAATTCTGGTGACAAACACCCAACAATAGCCATGTGCAGAAGCTTTCAGCAATTTGCATTTCACTGTGGACTTGCCAGGAATGATGCATGTTATATTTAGACCAACTGGTAGGGAAATCTCAGAAACTAATTCAAATCACAGAACAAGAAAGAGAATTAACCCTGCTCACAACCTTTGCAATAGAGTACTACAGAAATTAAAAAAAATAAAATAAAAAAGAAAGAAAGAAGAAAGAAAAAAGGTTGTGCAAATTGACTGTACGAGTATCACTATATTTATTATTTAAGTAGCTTCTTGGAGTATAACTGAGCTGGTAAAGTATCTTATTTTCAAGGGGACTTTGGCTATTGAAAGCACAGATCAACTGAAGGATACGCTGTGCAGTAGAGGGCTGATGGGCTGTACACATTTTCCCTGCATTCTTCCAAAGTCCTTTAAAAACCACGATTTACTTCTCTCTGCATCTCATTTAATCTCCATTCCTGGTTTTTAACATTTTTCTCTCCTCTGCACTGCTGCAGCAGCTCTAAATGGCTAGAGTGATTCATTCCTTCATTCCAGTCTTTTTTTGCATTTCAATTCTAAACCATTTCCAACTACAGATTTTTGTTATTATAACTGTTTGTATCACATTTTTGGAAAAGAAAAATACACAACTTTTAGTAAGAGCTAGGTAAAAACAAATTTTGCTTTCAATTCCAAGTGTGATTGTAGAATTTGAGCTGCCATGGACATTAGAATTTGTTGGGGGTGGGGGCAGTTTTACATTTCTAACTGAGATGAATATTTAGGGTTCATTTGAGGAGAAGACAGTCTTTTGGGCAGGTATTTGGGTCTTGCTGTCAAAGGCTTGAAAATATTTTTGTGAAGGCATAGAAATGAATCTCAGTGGTTACTGGATGTGGTATTGTAAAGCTGCTTACATTTTGTTACTGGTATCAGCATTTATGCTACTCTGTAAAGAATGTTTCTTTCAAACCAGATCGCAGAAATGAGAACAGTAGTGTTTTCATTTAGTCTGGGCCATATTTTAGAACACTTCCAATATTTGTTAGTTAAAATCAGAAGACGGTCCTTTTTCGTCTGTTTTAAATATCTCTCCCCCTGTCCCTCCCAAAATTAAAAATCTGCATTTATACTGCTGTGCATTCCACATTGTTTTGCAGAAGTATTATTAATACAAGTAGTGGATACAGGGATGGAATTTTAGCATGTTCCCACAGATGGTTGCTCCTGAGTCATTCTGGTAGTATTATTAATCTGCTCATTAAGCTGTCACAAATAGCATAGCTTGCAGTTTGGATAGCTGCCTACTATTTGCAGTAGCTGCTCAGGGGAAGCTTTTGTATTTTCTACTTCAATTTTGACTAAGTAGTAATACAATACACCTAAGTTTGGTTTGTTTCTTTGTTGTTTTAATTACATTAATAAAGATGCTATTTCTATAGCTTGTGGCTTTTTTCAATATACAGGTTTAAGGTAATTAATGAGATGAATTACTTTTCTAAAGAAAGTTATTTCCTCAGTATTTTTTCCATTTAGTGCCTTTCAAAAGAAAAATCTCTTTCACATATAAACCTCTGTAAAATAGCTTTATACTTGTATAAAAAGAAAAAAAAAAATGTAATGTTTAATGTAATTCCTGTCCTACAATTGTGTATTTAACATGTCTTTTACTTTTTTGTTTTCAGACGTTTGGAACAAAACCTCATCAAAATCATCCCCCCTGGAGCTTTTACCCAGTACAAGAAACTTAAGAGAATGTAAGTCTTACTGATAAGGCCAACACGCAAGGACAATCTTGAATCTTCTATCTTTGAGTTCGGCATCTTTATTTTAGAAACACACAGTCAATTTCTATGTTGAAATCACTGGGGATTGCACAAATAATCTCTTCAGAGTGTAAGCAACAATGGAATGTGGTTCAGGATGCCCACCAGTGCATGAAATCCTTTGTAATGGTTAAATTCACTTTCTATTATAAATGATGTGAGCTAATTAGCTGTTAGTCTGTTCAAACAAATCTGTTTCCTCAGAAAAGATTTTAAGTTCTTTACTTTTCTCTCATTCATTCTGGTTTCTGTTCAGAACACTCCATTTAGCTGACCCAAGTTTTAGCAGGACTACGTGTTCTTGCAGAGTGGTTAGGACTTTTGTAGTCCGTTCAATTGCTTGATTATTTACAAGAAAACAAGGAAGCCTGCTGGAGCTCATTTTTTTTTCATTTCTTAATTACCAGTAGATACACAGACAATTCTTCCCTTATTAGTTCTTGTGTTGTCTGCTTGGATTTAAAAATAAATAAATAAATAAATAAGAATCTTGATTTGTAGCAGCACTCTCATGCAGATAACGTGGGTATTCTCTCTGGTCTTTCTTGCTTTTTGTTTTTAAGTGATACATTAGAAACTTTGTGATAGCAGAATTACAATACAGACAAGGGTAAAACAAGTTACTCCTGCTTCACCATCCCATCAAGATTTTGATGGGCACCACTAGACCATTAACTTCCAGAAGTCATTCAGACTGTGTACTCAGTGCTAAGACTGAAAAAAAATGGTGCCTTTTACAGTTGTTGTTTTCCAATGTGAACAACATTTACTGGAATTAAGAAACTGTCAATTCATGTGACAAAAGGCTACTGAAGCATCAGATAGGTAATGCTTTTGGAAGCTGAAATGTGCCTGTGCTGTATCATTGGATTTGAGAGTGAAATTATTGTGTTTGCCAGTCCAGAGTTATCAAATTCCTAAAGCTGAAGAGTTGTAAAAATGGATCTTAATATTTAATTGGTCAAATCATCAATCTTAGAGTCACTATTCTGTCTCACTTTCAATATAGCTGTATGTATTTTTAAAGAAGTACTGTATTAGATAGCAAGATAGTAATTTCATTGAAAAATGATGGATCCCTTTTCAGTGACCTAACTTGTAATTTTTCCATAATTAGAGTCACTATTTGAGTTCTTTCTGAGGTACAACTAATTTTAGATTTCAGCAATGTTTTACTGTCTTTTCATTTTTCATGATTTGTGAACTCTAGCTTTATGGGACTTGACCAAAAAAATAAAAAATAAAAAAGTTTTTTACCTTGACTTGCTGCTCCAAACCGGTTTGCTAGTTATTATGTGAAATGATCAATATTGGAATATAAGAGTAGGATTCTGTTAGCAAGTTGTGTTAACAGCTTTCTGAAATATTATTGGCATAATCAAGGAGATCCGAACTCATAGTTAAATAATAAGTTATCATTCCAGACGATCTCTATCAAAGCTTAATTAACATAACAGTGTTTTCTGGAAGAACTTGGGATAGCTAGATATTCTGCAGTGTCCCATAACAGACATGGTGTTTTGCCACTTGCTTATTGACCTGTCTCCTTGTTGAAGTTTTTTTGCTGCTGGACACGGGCTCTAAACCAGGCATTACATTGTACATGAAGTTCAATTAAATACAGTTGCTCAATGATTTGAAGAGATAACAGACATTATCTTCCCTGTGTGCAAGAATCCCAGCATTATTAACACAAAAATATTCTTTGGTCAAGAAATTACCCCTTAAAAGAAAAGAATTATTCATTCTTTCCCATTTAGGTAACAGCAAGACATGCTGTTACTGAAGCTATCACTGAAGTCTTTATACTTTTTTAATTTCTTTCACGGTAATTTCAATGAGTGGTGTAATAGCAAGAAGATTATTGATTTCATTTGTACCCAGGGTGCAAATGAAGAATTTTATTATTCTTCTTATTATAGATAATATTTTGATAGAACTCAGAGGGTAATATTAGCACAACATTGTGAATCATATTATTGTGTGCTACTCCTTCTTGTGAGTACATATGGTAGAATGGTAGGGATGCAGGCTGCTCACTTGCAGCACTCTCAGTATTTTGATTATTCACTGAGTATTTCATGAAAGATGATGCCATTTCTTTTTCTTAAATAAGTAGATAACTGGCACTGGTTTATAGGTAAGAGCCACTTGTCCAGGATAATCTTCACATGACTTAATAAATCAAGATGGATGTAGATGTGTGTATGTTAATTTAACTTTATATTTGCATCTAGCTATAGTTACTTAGAGCGTCTCTTCAGGAACTTCCAGGGTGAAGAGTTGAAATCTTTTGTGTGTGCTGGACTTCTCATAATTTCTCACATCTTCTCACACAATAAATTTAATGAAGCTAAATGTATCAGTCTCAGAATGCAGATGTAGCACCTGTAGGATTCAAACACGCAGTTGAATTGCATAATCCAGAATGATGGTTCCCCTGATTTGAAGGGAATGTTACAGCTCCTGCTCTCTGCTCAGTAACCCAGGGCCTCTAGTAGAGGTTTTGTGGGCCTGAATGAGGTACTTCTCAACTAGCCCAGACACGCCTTTTAAAATATATTTGCATATCACCTGTTGTCCTTGTACAGTAGTTCTGTAACTTTTAGGCTAACAGTACCAAAGTTTATGTCATTGCCTCAAATTTTGTCTTTGCTTTTCTGAGGCTTTAAACAAACAAGTTTGTAGCACAAGACTACGACACTTTGAAAGACGTGGTTGTACCTCTTTAACTCTAGTGCTTGTAATGACATTTTGTGTTGTCACATTCATTTTACTAAATCTTAGCCAAAAACACACTGAGATTTCAGTCTTCTCAGTAGCTCTGTGATGTTGATACTTCTGTTAAGCAGCTTTTAGAAACTAAAACATTGCATGATGTGGAGTTTTACTGAGTACTCTTGTCAAATGAGAATAGTCCACTTTAAAATATTAAAGATTATCAACTAATGTGTTTCTGATAGTGCTAGTCAACAAAGAGGTTGTTCATCCAGTGTTGTTAATAGTTTTGCATTTGGCTGCATCTAAAAATACATGTTTTGTTTCAAAACCTTTTGAAGTAAGACACTTAAGCCAACGTCTTTTGCCATACAGTCATACTTTATACAGTGACTCACAGGGTATCCTTTCTTCCTTGCTGCAAAGTTAAAAAACAGTTTATATCCCTAACTGGTAACTGAGCACAGCCATGCTCCGAGGTGTGTTGAACAACCTTTTGAAAGAAGATCATCTCCACTGTGGTGTCAGAGCTGCAGGGAGACAAGGGTGATGTGACTAATGTATTCCCTGCCTGGGTGGAATCCTGATAAGTTCATTACATTTCCAGCTAAAGAGCCACAATTCCTCTGAGTAATTCAGTAATACCGTAAACTATGGAAATGAGCCTTGTAAGGTTTAAATTGACTTAGTTGTGCAGGTTAGAAAAACCCTTATCTCTTTGTCTTGATGTAAATCAAGCACAGACTAGGATGATCTTACTGGCCAGCAGCAGACCAGGGGAAGGGAACAAAAGTACAATGACATAATTGAATCCCTTTGCCTCAGTCAAGTCAGAAGGAGATGGAGCCTCCTTTTCCAACAGCAGCGGAGCTTGGGCTCTAATGGAAAGGAAATAATGTGTCTAATTATCTTCTAATGCTGATTGTAGTGCATCTGCATGAAGTAGGTAAGAGTCATCACCCAGCATGGTATTTATGCATGTTCAGACACCATTAGTTATACGCTCATTAGCATCCAGACACAGGAGAGAGAAAGGATGGAAATGTTGAAATGTAGCAAATCAATAAAATAGTGCTGAAATATTTGTTTCCAAAAACTGGATGACCCCTTTCAGATCATCATTGTTCAGCAAGCTCATGATTTTGTTTCTTTGTGATAGGTTTTACTATTCCTTAATACACAGAGAGCACAAATTCCCACCAGACTTCTGCTTACATATGAATTACTAGACCAAAACCATCAAATGCTAGCAGACAGTCTAAACAGATTTAACAAAAGGTATAAAAATACACATACCTATTTTCACTGTCACAAACTTGGCTGCTGTGAGTTGAGCTGAAGAACAAAACATCTTCACTGAACGTTCTCGTTGTAGGCAGGATGCTCAGACAGAAAACAGCAATACGTTGCAGAACAGTTGTTTCAAGAACCTCATAAAAGAACCAAAGAAAATCCCCCTTTATGCAGCTAGATTTGAAAACAGCTAGAGGAATTAATTAAAATTTTATCCAACAGAATTTATGCCTCAAAACGTGTAAAGTCTACTGACTTTCTGATTCCCAAGTTCTTTGAGGAATGTTTATTTAGTGTCATTCTGGGATTGTCAGCATTTGACCCACCAGACAAAAAAAAAAAAAAAAAGAAAAAGAAAAAGAAAAAAAAACAGCCTCAGCCATCAGTGAAGAGATTTGATACTACTGATACCAACTGCCAGTGAATGCAGCCAGGAGGCTGAAAGTTTTGCCCCTAGCTAAGCACCTAGCTGTACTGACTGACAGAGCGATTGGTTTGCAGTGACAGTTGTGATAAGGCACCCAATTCTGAGCAGCGTCCCAAGCGTAGTAAATCTGGCTCCATGTATATAAAAAAATGTTCAGTCTGTATTTGATCTCTATATACATGGTGGGTTGTGAAAGTTGTTTTGATCTGTTCTGTTTTTTCAAACCAGGAACTCACTTTCCCTAGCAAATGACAACATGGTATAACTGAATTCCACTTGCATCATAGCCAGAATATTGGTGGAGTCTCACTGGGGCTCCCAGCGGCAGGCTGCAACATGTCGAGTGCCCCCTACAACGCCACTGGCTTCAGAGGTCCATGGGTCCATTCAAATGCCCTAGTGTTTTCCTTTGCATCTGAAAATCTGGGCAGTACTGCCATGGCTGTGTCAGTCCTCTTCTCGCCTACTGCACCAGATCACGGTCCTGGCAGATTTTGGCACTGCTTCTTTTCTCCAGGCCATTACAACCCAAACATCACTGGTACAGGGCTGAGCTCTGTGACACGGGCACCTGCTTTGGGTGTCTGTGCCTCTCCTCATCTTATTTATGATTTCACTTAAAATCAAAATACAATCATATATGTTTTTAAGTTAGCCTTTCATCCTCACATTTAAATGTTCAAACGTTCTTTGAGCTTTGGTACAGGCTGCCCCTCATGGCAGAGGGAGAGCTTGCAAAGAGTCGCAGTGCCACCTCCATTATTCATAGTTCTTAAGATGGTTTTACCAACAGTTTTTATTCAATGGGCTACCTCCCTGTTGTTGTTCAAAGCTTTTCATAAAACTTTTATTTGTTTGAATGTCCATAACATTATCAACAGGAGAGCTGCAACATGTTGAGGCTTCAGCCTGTCACACTGACTGATGTTTTCTGATTGTTCCTGGAACTTGCATGTCCGTATTCTTAACGTGGTTTGTAGTTCCTCTGAGGTAGTATAATCTTTTAGTTCCATTTTTGTACCAAGTATATTCTTCCAAAACACCACAGTTATAAAAATATTCAAGCTTAACTATTTTCATCAAATTTGAATTTACAAATTCTCTTTTAATCCCCTCTTCTCTTTACAGAGACATCAGCAAGAATCAAATATCTGACATTGCACCTGATGCATTCAAAGGCTTGAAATCTCTCATTTCATTGTAAGTAGAAAATAAAGCTGAGTGAGTATTTGGGGAGAGCTTGCATGTAAGAGAAATAAAAATGATAATGTGCTGTCTGGGAGAACTTATGTTTCTGTGAGCAAATGCCAACTTGCATGAAGAATCTAATCTTTTGTAAATGAAAAATCAGTCATGAAGGCTAGGAGAAGGAACTGTTTGCACATCTCTAAGATTTTTTTTTTAATAGTTGAACACTCCCAAGGTTCATCTACTGCACTTGTGCGCCTGCAGGCTAATCCATGCCCTCCAACTCATCATGGTACAGAAAAAAACACATCACAGCTCAAATGTGTTTGGTGATATTAATCAGGGTACAGAACTGAGATTGCACTTTTGTGGTTTTTTTCTGTTGTTATTGTTTTATTTTCAAACTAGCTAGGGAAAAACCTGAGCCCTTAAGAAAAAGGTCATATTTCTTAGCTGTAATTACTACTTTATAAAGCTGGAAAGGGACTAAAATATTACTTCATACAGAAGCTAGAATGAAGGTAGGATCTCTTGAAAACCACTCATTTCTCTTTATAGAGCATGGAAACTGTTTGTAATACCAAGCTGAATTCAAATGCAGTGATATTTCAACCTAGCTATTCACAGCCATATTAAAAAAGTGAAGCTTTTAGTTGGTGAAAGAGAGCAATACAAGGTCAGAAGCTGCATGTGGAGGATGAACAAGAACAGTGTTGGAAAAGAGGCCTAGGTAGAGACGACGGTAAACTCAATTGTGCTGATATTTAACTCCATTAATTTTAAAGACAGTTTTAAAACGTTTAGCTCATTGATATTCATACAACAGACCACCATTTTTAAGGCTGTCGTTTATTTCTAAAAGCCATAGTATTGTTCTCTGAATGCTGGGTAGTTCTGACAACCGATATAACTTGTTGTCTACATCTAATATTAGAAGGCTGCTCAGTACTGAACTTGTATTGCAGGGAACTTTGAGGCAGGATGCAGAAGGATGGGCGTTTCATTGTGCCCGGAATCCAGCTGGGAGAATGCCAGAAATATATATTAAGTGTTGCTAGCCTTTGTCAAAGAGTTAGAGCACTTTTATTCAACCTACTGTGGAAATGATCAAATCCCTCAATGCTGTCTGGAAATGATTCAGTAAGAGAATGACATTTACTGAACACTACAGTTTTGGCATCGGATGAAACTACTGCTGGTGCTGCAATGCTACAGCTTTCTCATCTTTGTAAAGCCGGGTAGGAGCAAGCTGGACAGGCAAGATGCTTCCACTGGGGTTGACTTCCCAAATCAGGAGCTACAAGTAATTCAGATACCCCCAGGTGGCCCCAGGAGTGGGACAGAACACATTAGATAGGAGAGAGAGGAAATGAGAGTATAAACTGGACAGGAAGTTATAAACTTACAACTTGCATACAGAAGCAAGTGAAATGACTGTATTCTCTGTCTGGTCATCCAAAATTGTGTTTTCAGTAAATGAGGCCAAACTGGTTTAAGGGTTTATACCCTAGTGGGTAGAGGAGTGCTGAAGTCAATTACAAGGAGGTTACAAGGAGGAAGAGGGAGAGCAGAGAGATGAGATGCAGCAGAGTAAGGACTAAAGTAAGGAAACTGCATCTGAATAGTCTTGAATAGTCTTGCCTTTGTTCAGTGTTTGTGTCTGTTTCAGTTTCCCTCTACCACAGCAAAACAGAGCTGTTGTAACAAGCAGTCCATTTCTATTCTCTTTGGCAGGCTGGTTTCTAACACAATATTAACTCCAACCTTGAATTTGTCAACCTCTTTCTGTAGGCATGCTCTAGGCGTGCTGACATTGTGCTTGCCATTGGCTTTTACTTTCTTTTGAAAGGCTTTACTCTTGCTCTTCATTGCAGGTAGGTCTTACAAATGTTTTCCTTGTGGCTGGTAGGCAAGAGGTAGTTTAGTTCCCTGCTCTTTCATGCAGGCTTCTGGCAGGTTCTTCCCTGACAGTCACTTTTCTAGTTGTATCAGTTTCTGAGCTGTAGATATGTTCATGGAGGAAGGTAATCTGCTGTTCTGCAGGATCTGGGCTTCTCTGGAGAAAGCTCCCCTAAGTCTGTCTTAGCCCTTCACAGAACTAGAGGATCTAGTTGGATTTTTGTATAATCTCTGCTATAGCCACCAGTCCAGTTCTGTCAGCTACAGGAAGACGAGTGCAAGAGTAGATGACTCCTTTGAAGTGCCAGCCCTCCATGTAAAACTGCCAAAGGGGAAAGAACACGGAGGTAGAAGTGAAGAAAGACAGTTTGCTTACTAGAGTTTTCTCTTTTAAGTGATGTTTTTGAGCCTGAGGCCCCAATAACGTTAGTCAGCTGCATGCCCTGAAGGAACGATGCTCCGCATACAATGCTTCAGCTCAGCTGAGAGTAACTTTTTTTGGGTTTTGTGTGTGTAAGTCAAATGTGATAGGTGGCATACATTTTAATGAGACACCATTGAGGTTTTATTCATGCACAGAGCAGCTGGATTTTTCAGCTTGCTGAGTTAAAGGAAAAGTAAAGGAGGGGAAAGTATTAATTGACAAATGAAAGTAACCAATTTTGTTACATTAAAAATAAAGTAATGCTGTACTGCCTATAATCCTTGCTTTTTTTCCTTGCATTATTCCCATTTTCAGCTCCTTCCTTTAGTCCCTGCTTGCGTGCAATTGCAATGCTCCCTATGGGTCCAGGAGAGTGAAAGTGCTTGTCTGGAACATGGCCAAAATTTTTACTCTAGCTGGCTAGTGGGGGCTTGTATATAGTGAGCTCTTACTCTACTTTCTTCTGAAGTTAACTTAGGTTAGTGTTTCCAAGCAGAATTGTTTCTCAGGGTACTCTGCCTGTTGTACTTAGGTAGAGATGAAAGAAAAAAAAAAAATGGCATATTATAGTTTCAATAATTGTAATGTATTATTACAAAAGTGGTTTCCTCTAAAATATGTATCTAACTTAAATCTTTTTAAAATGCTAAATGATCCATATTCTAGAACGTCCTAGAAGGTCATAAGTTCTTATTGTAAATCCATGTATTTTCTCTATCAGGAAGTCTACCTATGGGAGTGAGTCAAACAGGTCGCAAAATGTTAACATTTTTAAAAGCCATTTCTACCTTGGGTTTTCTCTGCACTTAACAAAAGAAAGTCAAGCTTGTTCTTGTAAGGAACCAGGACCACTCTGTGTCCACTGTTCAGTGGGGTTTTGTTTCCTTATATGTACAACAGTTCTCTGGAATTATAAATTTCTACTCTATTTTTCTTCTTAGAAACATTTGGAGATTTTTTTCTTCTTCTTCTTCTTCAAGGATGTTTTAATTCTTCCTAGAGTTTTCTGGCTTTTCCTTCTCCCCCCCTGTTGTGTCCCATGCTGGCTGTGTGCTGTGAGTCACTGGTCAGCCATGCATCTGTTCTGCAGATTTAATTCTGTTACCATGTCTGAAGTTCTCTTTCAATATTTAGGCACTAGGACTTGGATCCTTAGAATATTTTTGGTATGAACTAAACTTCAAACCTGTTTCTGGACAAAACCGAAGGCACGGGAAGATCCAGACTCTGATGGGGTCTAATTTTGAGAGAACAGAGCTGTGGTGCTTGCTGTAAGGCTATTGAGATCCAGACATAGAAAAGAGTGTCTTCCATCTTAAAGATGCTACTGTGTGATTCAGGAGAAAAAAAGTTCTGTTGCGTGGCTGCTATGGCAGCTGTTAGAAAAATATCCTTGTTTTTTCTATACCAAAGGCTCCCCTCTTGAAAAAGTGAAAATATTTCTCCATCTCAAAGAGAAGATACAAGGAGGTATACATTGAAGGCTGTAAGCTGTAGTGATACTGCAGCATTTTGAACCATATGAAATATCCAAGATGAGAAACAAATAATTGGAGAAATTCGAATCTTAAAAACAGTAAGTGGTGCAGCTGCAAGTGAGCCATGCTAATATAGCCACAGCTTTTGTGTTGTAAGACTTGTGTGTTGCTGTCTAATACTCCTTTCCATACAAACATGAGAGCAAACAGTATCCTTGTATTGAGGAGCATGGCAGAATCGATCAACTGCAGAAGAACGCGTTATCTTAATTTGAAGCAAAAGGTTGAGAGGTTGAGAAATGCTCTATTTGGATTGCATCTGATTTGCGTGTTGCATGGTAAGAAATCCACTTGGCTGGTGTGGAGGTGGTTAATAACTCAGTGCAGGACATGGAGCTGAGTTATAGATAGTTTCATGTTTCAAGATTGCTGCATGAAGTAAACTATTTTTTCATTTAACCAATTCCACATCAGTCTGCAAAATCAGCAAGAGGACAGTATCTGCATTTGGTTATTGTTAATGGTATCAAAGACAAACATTATTCTCGGGGTCAGTAAGCTTCCTACAAGGATACATTTGGAAGGCCATATCCAGACTATCTGGGGACGTTTTATGTGATATGACAAAATAGTCTAAGCCTGCGGTGTGTTAAACTGTGAATGAATACATTTCAGATCACCGCAGAGGGAGAATTCCTTTGCTTTAGTTCATGTACTGAATTAAGCTTGTGAACGATTTAAAAGCTGAGATCAGCCTGGGCACAAAGACAAGAGACCGCTTAGATTTTGACACAGCAGCCCCGTTTAGACCATCATCTCCTGGGTGATGTATGTGGTGTCATTCATGGTGATTTGAAATCTGCAATAAAATAGTGTCTATTGCGATAACTGCCAAACTTATTTTAAGGTAACAAATTGCTTTGGATAGGTTTACTGTGATATATTTAGCCTAACTTGTTATGAAGAAATATGAAATAGTGCAGGAAAAAAATCACGTCTAAGTTTCTTTCAGATATTAGAAATTTATTGCTGTTTTTTACCCCTATCAATTCCTCCTCTTTTGAAAACTTGAATTCTTATTGAGCCTGTGCCATTGGATGCAGCTTGGGAAATATAATTCTTCCTAGCAAGGATTGTTTTCACAGTCTGAAGGGAAGCTAAAAGCATTTTGAGGACTGAAAAAGACATTGCATAAAGTCAAAATCTGACACTTCAGTAAGAATGTTTGAGCCAAGCCAAAATAAAGGAACAGTTAGCTGGAAACCATATGGTTTAGAGTAAGGGATTCTATCTGGGGCTTTCATACCCCAAAACAGCTCTGAGTTAACTTCCAGGGAAAGAGCTGTGTTACGGAGTCTGACTTAAGCAAGCAGCTAAGTCACAACTACCCTTGCAAGTATGATATGCCAAGGAGCTGTAAAATAAGGACAGCGCAGCAATAACTGTTTCAGACACTTAGAAGAAGGTATGCTAACCTTCAGTGCATATGAAAGGCTGTGTGTTTGTAAAGCCTGCAAATTCCTTAAGTTCAAAACTGTCCAAAAGGTCAGGATGTCTAGAGACTGTGAAGAATCACTGAAACTTTTATGTTTTAAGACCCTGAGGCTGAAGGGCTCTGAGAGATAACGTACTTGTTGCTAGGTATGAAGCAATGCCTCCTTTGTCTGCTGTTGCCCAAGCTTGTAGATGAAGCAATGCAGTGACAGTTTCCACTGTTTAATCTTCGTATTTAACTACTTAAAACATCAGTTGGATTAATCTGCAAAACTTGAAATTTAATTGTAACAATTTTTAGATGGAAATGTAATAGTTAATGGTGTCTTGGAATAGATGCATTTTATATTGGGATATAAAAGTACAATGCCAGAATTGGGGTGAATAATCATAAAGGCTTGGTTATGGTTTTAATATGTTTATATCCTTTATAGAGGGGATGGGTGGGTTTTTTGAAAATGCAGTAGGTGTTGTCCTTCAGCTTTCTGAGTAAACATGTATCTGCCAGCACAATTTCCTACCAAATCCTAATCTCTCCTCCTCTTTCCTGGCATCAGATTTGAACCTTTTGGCCAATTGCAGCTGAAATTGTTGCGGAGGGGCTCTCAGTGATGATGAACTCCCACAAGCTCTGTCCAAGTAGGCAGCTGGGGGAGGAAAAGTCTTAGCGTAATCCTTGGGGAAGCTGTGCGTGTTTGGGCACTACAGATTCCAGATAGGAACTCAAGCATCATAACTTATCTTACACACAGAACTGCACATTCTAATTTAATGAGGGGTAAAAGAAAGGTTTACAAGTCATTCCTTGTCCCAGTTCTCTTAATTGAAAGCAACTAGTTGAACCGGAAAACAAAAAAGTCCCACTTTTAGAGCACTGTTTGTAAAAAGCTGAATATAACTGGATTTTCAGCAAACACTGCCTCTTCAGCTAACCAGGGTGCTTCTTCCAGGCACTCACTCCGATGCTTGCAGTCCAGCCATGGGGCTGTGCTCCGTGTGCTTTGGCCTTCCTAGAGTTTGCAAGGTTGATGGCAGCCTGAAAACCGCCGCAAGTCGCGAGCCAATCTGCCAGGTGCTTTTGAAGAGCAGCACTTTGTGGTTTGGGGCCATGTTGAAAGCATTTAGCTGTGACCTGACAAGCTGATGGCTCTGCATGCTACTGAGAATACGACCCCCTTGTGGCTCAGCTGCACCTATGCCATAACAGCAACGCGCTGATGTTAGAAAAGCTGCCTGCAAAAACCTGAGCGAAGTTTGCCTGAGTTATACATGCAGTGAGGGATCCCACACGCTGGCCATTAAGTGTTAGATGTACCTACCTCGTGGAAAAGACCAAGAATAATATTTATGCACTGGCAAGTCTGATGTGTTTTACATATTTTTGTGACTCTTTTCCCCTTCAGACTGGTTTCCACCGTTGTAAAGGAGGCTTCCACGTGCAGTGCGAAAAGATAGAAAGGAATGATAAAAAGGAGATCTAACGGTCTCTCAATTAATTTTGGCTCAGCCTTTATTTACTACTTTCAAGTATAGCATCGTGAATATAGAATGAAGGACTAGCTGACTTTTTTCCCCAAAGAGCACATCATGTTTAGAGCTTTATCTTCTCCACCTGATAGTAAATGACATCTGTCAGAGCTGTGGCTAATTTGGTCTCCCACCAGAGTTGAGAAAGCAATGAACAATCGGGAGCACAGAATGAACATTTTAGTAGTTTTATAGCATTCTGATAAATGTCATTCTGATTCACTGATTGTCTGTTGACAGCAGTTACTGAAATGATTTCTGTTACAGCCTAACTTTATTCATGTAGCTTTAATGAAAATATTTTGGGTCTAAATTTCAGATGCTTGAGGACAGGAGAGTTATGTTTCTATGCCAAGCTTGCACAATAGCTGATAAACCTGCATATCCTGCTAAATGTAACCAAAGTACAGGAGGAATGCAAGTGTACGTGCATTTTCAGAATTCATAATACCCTAAACAAATCTCATAAAATTTCTCTCTGTTGGTAAGAGCACTGGAGATTTAAATAGAAGTTCTTAACTGTCTGGATTAGTTTCCTGCTATATGCCCTTATCAAGTGAGTATTTTGTCTGATTTGGTTTGGTTGGTCTGGTCTGTGCTTTTTTTTTTTTTTTCAGTCCCCATCCTTTCCCTCTCGTGTCCCCTCCCAAAGCTGCTGTTCCAGCAACATTGCAGTGTTTGCCTCTGAGATAGGCAGAAGGACAGGACACGGAGGACAGTGGCTGCGCTAATGGGGTGTACCTAACCTGGCCGATCCTTTTGGTAGGCTGACTCACTGCACTGCACAGTTTTGGAGTGCTGCAGTTGGTACATTCAGAACAAAAGCATCCTGAATCAAGGACCTGCCCGTTGTTCACATCTGTGGGTACAAGTATGTTTTCCTGTCTTAAATAGAAATAATGAGATCTCCGAGTACAGTAAAAGTTTCTATGCTTTCTATTAGAGTAAATGGAGATAAGTAATTCAAGAACTGAGGTGCAAGCTATTATGCATCTCCCCTCCCCTCCTCTTTGCTTCTTTCTGTAGGACCGTTTGACTTCAGCTCTGGCATGGCAGGCAGTGGCATTAGCTAATTTGGCTCTGTGTAGTGCTGAACATGAATATGAATTAGAGACAAGTGCCTGAGCTCTCATACTGACTTTTGTTTAGCTGTTAATTTGTTCGAATGCTAATGTGCCACAAGCACAGAAGCCCAATTAGGTTTGAAACTGCTTATTTTCTTTTCATAGCTTCTAAAATTTGAAGCTTTGTTTCATTTTAGAAGTTATTTTAATGAGTTTTATTTAGTTCAAAATAATAAACAGGCTGTATAAACACATCCAAGGTTTCAAATTCAGTGGAACTCAGCACGGTGACCTCCCTACTTTTAAATAAGTAAATGAAAAACTGCACCAACCGGAGTCAGAGTTCGGTATTCGTATTTAGTAGTACCATAACTAGCAACTAGGTGCAAATATTGAGATTTCTCTAAGGTTTTATTTTACATCAGTGTTTACTACCTCTACAGCCATAATAACCCTTAGTGTGGAACGGGGACTTTTTCCTTCTTTCACAGACATTTGTAAAGGTTAGGTTCGGAAATCTTTCCTTATGTTCTGTAGTGTTATGCATTACTGATCAGCTGTGATTATCCTGCTACTTCACAGAACTAAAATGTTCACCTATCCTCAGGAAGCTTGTCACCTCAACTTTGTGTATAGGTGATGCACTTGCTAAACAAAGGCTGTTTGTAAAAAATGAAAACGGAAATAGAAGTATGCTAGATTCTATAGGCACTAACTTCATGCTTTAACTTTCTAAACACACTTTATTTGCAAATGAAATTAGGATAAAATAATTTAATGCTACTGGCATTCATTACTCACAAGACCCACTAACTGTAACAGTACATTAAAAACCAGCTCCCTGATTCTGCAATAGACAGGAATTATGTTTGTTTAGAGAAAATATAATGCTATGATCATTAGTTTCTCGGGTAGAAGTTCAGATCCTTCTAAACTACAAAAGCCATGAAAAATGGAGTTTCAAGTTTAGAATTTCATATCTAAGTTGTGTTGTTTTATTTAGATTCATTGTATTTAGGCTCAGAAATGAGCGGATCTGGGAACTCTCTCACAGAGGCGATATACTTGCAATGACTGATGAAGAGCAAACTGAAGTGACCGTATGCTGGGAAGGCCAGAGAGTATTGTAAATGGCCCGTCATGCTAAGTGTTTGTTTTTCAGTGTGTTCAACTCACCATAATAATTTAGATGTTGAAAGATGGGGTAAACCAGGGTTTCAGCCAGCATCCAAGCATCACATGGCTGTTTGATTCATTGCATGTTATTCCACATTAAAAAGTCAGGGAATGAACCTCTTCAGCACACGAGCAGCACAGCTTTGGTTTGTAACTAGGCTGGTTTATAATCATTTACCATGTCCAATGTAGAGCTCAGAAATTACATAAATATTGTTCTCCCCAGTTTGAAGTCTATTAAAATGTTTAGGTAAGGGGTAACATTTTCAGAGGGAGCCTAGTCGTCATCTCTCTTACCAGCTCCTAACTCAAATTCTGGTTTTGACAAATGTTACCAGCTTACAGAAATCACACAAGTAAATGCTTTAGCCATGATTGTTCCGGTCATACAGGATTTTGTTTTGACCCTAAGTGGCGCATTTTATTGTACTGCCAGTTTTGTCTGTTTTACTTTGAGTTCAGTTTCTGATGGTAGTATATCTGCTCTTTTCCATTTAAAAAAAAAATGAAATATTTTGAATTTTAAAACTGAATTGTAGGTATCAGTATATATTTATGGTTGAGTAAATGGAAGCTTATACAGTGACTCCTTCTTGTGTTATTAGTTCTTTATTATTTTTTTTTATAAGTAAGCTATTCCTAAATTATTTTTGAGTTTCCAAAATCTATCGTTATTCCCAGTTCAGGCTATTTTTATTTTTTATGTGTATTAGCTAGTTGAAGTTGTAATAGCAGCTGGTGAAGCCATAATATTTTATCCAGTGATGCCTCTGTCACATTTCATGCCAATTGTTCTATCTTAAGAGGGACAGTTATATGAAATTTTATCTACATCTAGCTTGTGCTTCTTGGCTTTTAAATCCACTGTCACTGAGCTGTTTTTGCGTCGGGCAATGTGCCTTTCAATGGTTAAAGTACTTCTAAAAAGGGTGAAAAAAAAACCTTGACAGAATGAAAAATATTTTAGATACAATTTTTGGATGATGTCCAGTTTCTACATTAGAAATGCTTTCCAACACCAGACGAAGCCTGAATCATAACGACTCATTTAATACCATGTGCTCTCTGAAAAGAAAATGAGATCAGTAGTTAAATGAAATGCCCACAGATCCTGGGCATGGTGCACAAGATCAATAAAGGTGATAATGCAGAGACAGGGGAGGACACTAAACTGGTCTGTTATTTTAAGATTTATTTTGTCTTCCCATATCTTTCAGAGTGCTCTATGGAAACAAGATCACAGAGATTCCCCAGGGACTTTTTGATGATCTTGTGTCTTTGCAGCTGCTGTAAGTATGATCCTTTCCTCTTCTTTTTACATACGCACTAGATTTACTGATTTTTCAGCTTCTGACATTAATATAATAATGATCTTTTCCACTGAAAACTCACTGAGATGTGCTTGTCTGTTGTTTCCGTGTCAGACAAGAGGGAGGCAAGGGCTGAAAAAAGGTAAGATGCCAACAGTTTTATAGTGCAGTGCATGTAACAGATAATAGACACAGAGGATTTAAGTGTGTGGAGGAAGTGAGAGACTCAGCAAAGTCCAAGAAAGGAAATTTGGTCAGCGACTGATGTGAGGGTGGAGTTGCCATATGATTGTTTTTACACATTTAGCAGTTGTGGTTGAATATGTAGATCCTTCAGGGCTACTGTGTTGCAAGTATCTGCATATGCAAGCAAAATGGCAATATGAAAGATCTATCTTATTGTTACCAGCCATGCTCAGTATTGTATTCTTTTCATGCCAAGTGTGGTCTAGTTAGAGGGAGAAACCATTTCAGAATCTATTGTGTATTCAAGTATTTTATGCCATGTGTGATTTTATACATTGTCATGATCAGGGATAAGATATACTCTTCAATATTTATTAATGTACCGTAAAAATATTTCCTAAGCCAAATGTGAAATTCCAAATTCCACTCACTCGTCTCCGTAATCACACTGGGAACCCTTAACTCCTTCAGAGTAGGAAATCAGTTACTATTTCAGCCAGTCAGCAGAGGGAGCAGATGTGAAGAACTTCTATTCCTAGCATTCTGAATATCTTGGGTTATGTACGCAGATAATGTGATACATAAATCTAAGTGATTCTGGCTCATATCCCATGTTCCCCCACCCCACTCCAAAAAACTCCCAAATAATAAATGAAATAAAATGAAAAATAAAAATGTAGCTTTTAACATGTTATTGTAAGCCTTTCGTTCTTGACACAACTAGAAATGAAAGTCCAAAATTTCATGATTATTCTTTAATGTGTGCCATTGTCTTTGAAGTAGCTATATGCTATACAAAAATATGCATAGATTTTGATTGTAAATCCATGAGCAAAGAGAAAGAGCTAATTCGTAAAATAGTTCAGGTGTGTAATTTAGGCATAAGATCTTAATTGCAAATATAGGCCATCTTATTCTAGAGAAGGACAAGCAAAAGCACATATGGTTTGGCTATGACAAACCTTGAGCTGCGATGGTAGCAAGCTGTTCATCTCCTCCTGCAGACAGCCAATTATTTTGTCTTGGCCTTTTGCACATACTTTTTCTGGCAGCTCCTTTCCACTCCCATACCTCCCAAGTTTGTTAGTACTTCAGTGCCTTCGTGATCAGCCTGTGCACTAGGGGAAGACTGCAGGTTTAGGAGGCAGGTAGCTTAACATCAGTGAGAATAATAAGCATGAAAGTGCTTAGAAGCAGGGACCTGACGCGTGCCAGATAGAGCTGGCATGTTTGTCGCTGTTAAACTCATGTTGCGTTTGGTACAACAAAGATGCTGTGGGCAAAAGGAAAGCTAAAACTTTACCCATTATTTTGATCCCTGCAGAAGAAACTATTAAAATCCAAGCTTTATCAAACTTTTGTGTTTTCTGTTGGTGGTGGTGGTTGATTGGTTGTGTGGGTTTTTTTGTTTTGTTTTGTTTTGTTTTTTCTACCTGGAAAGTATACTACGGTTACTAGTTTGAAGCAATGCACCATTGCTCTTTCTAACCCAGGGCTCTTCACAGATGCCATTTCTGCCAGTAGAAAAAAGAAAATATCAGTCAACACATGGCTCACACATTGCCCTGTAAAAATGCAGGTCTAGAGCTCTTGAATAAAGCATTAAACATGTTTCAGCCCCGTTTTCCTATAGTCCTTTTGTGCGTGTAGCGCAGGCTTTCGGTGAGTTACTTGCTGGAACCCAGCTGCAGTAATTTTCCAGTGTGAATTAGCTGACAGCTTTCTGTTACAGGGGCAAAATCTATATGCCAAAGAACAGTTAAAAGGTTTAACCATTTAAATATACTCACGCTGATAAGATGTGAGTAGATGAGTCGTGAGAGGTTGCCCTGTTTATGGGATGCTCCGGGTGCTGTGACTCCAGAGGCTTTTAGGGACCTCTGAAAGAATTTACCTGTAAAGTAGCTGTTGGCAAGGTGAGCATTGGGTGATTATGCACACTACTCTGATCGTGACTTTGAAGCAAGTATTGTGGGATTGCTTGTAGTATTTTAATGGATACCTAAAAAATAAACAGCATTTGCTGTTTTTAGACCTGCTGTTGAACAGTTGGAAAAGTGCCCTATGATTAGATCTAATTTAGTGTTCAGTGGGCTCTAGATTGGATTTCTTCCTATTAGTCTGGAGACATACTGATAAGAAGGCTATGATTAAAGTATCCTGGTAGCCAGTATAATTTCCTAAGCTTGAGCTGGAACATTTTTGAAAATATATTGGTCTTATGGTAAAGCAGCACACCCTCTGTGGAGTGGTGGTGGGTCCTGTGAAAAGTGTTGAGATTTTATTTAGAAGGAAAAAATACTGTGAAATTGCAGAGCAGATAGTATTGTTATTTACTGTTTTGGATAAGACTTATCATGACTTCTCAGAAATGTCCTTATCCTTCTGTTTAAATATACTATGACACTACAGGCCCAGATTACTCCACCTTTATTCAGGCAGAATTGTTTTGTGTTAAGTGCCCTACACCTACAGGCACAACCACTAATGTCAGAAATGCTGTAGCTGGGTAAAGTAATACTCAACTCAGGCATGTCAGCCTCTTAAACTGCCCCATCTGTCTTTGGTGTGTGGAATTCAGAACAAGTTTTAGATGACCTGGCTAGCATTAGAATTCCATATTTCTGTCACACAAGACAGAGGTAAGTCAGTAACATATTTAGCAGAAAAGAAACCAGGCACACATAGATTTTTTGGTTTTAGTAGTATTTTTCAGTTTGAACCGTATTGGGTTAATTTAAATATTGTTTCTGAAGCCTTCATAGTTAGCTATCTTAAATAGTTAACATTCCCCACGTAAATAATCACATGATTGGATTTCTGTTAAATTGCTGATTTCACAAATCGTAATGTTTTCCTAAATATACAATTTTAACCAACTCAACAGCAAAAGTTACTGTACAAGTCCAACTATACATCTGTTCTGGGGAATAGAAGCTTGTCTTGGACCATGCCATTTTCCTTAGCCTGTTTGAGGTTTCCAGGAGAGAGGATGCTAGAAAGCTACTGTAGCCTGTCCCTCATTCATGCTGCTTTTCTTTAGGTCAATCTGGATTTGGGAAAGAGGGGCAACTGGAATCTGATTTTTTATTTTTTTATAGTAAACTTTAACTTCCATTTCACTGTGCCATTAATCAGTCCAAAGTGTGGAACAGCATTTGCTTAATTATCAATGCTTGTGTAACTTGTTGAATATCAGAAGGGTGGAAAGGGTTTCAGCTTAAGGTGGTTTCAGTTTAAGTTTTCAAGTAAGTGCTAGGTATGGGCAATTTGAATGCCTGTCCAGGAGGCCTTAAGCTGAACTGAGTCTGTCTAGAAAGTGGAATACATTTGAATGTCCTTCTCAGCTGTCTTTCAGCTTTCCTGGAATGTGGACAAGCTCTTTGATGAGCCCTTGAGTTTGCCAAGCTGCCTGCCAGTCACTGCACAGGGGGCGCAACATAATGCTGCGCGGCTCTTTCTTTTTCAGCAGCGCTGTGACAGATAAACCTGACGGTTGCTCTGCTTGCTCCCAAACGAGCAAATGTGCAGAGCCAGCCTGCAGTGAAACAGAGTCAAGTGGCTCAAGGCAGTGAGCTGTGGTTATTGGGCACCAAGTTTGTTAACCAGTTTTTTTCATACCTAAGTAATACACTTTCTTTTCTCCAGCCATATTAAAACAAACATTCTGGGAGCCTTTTTATTAGTTTTACGTTTTATGCTTCAGAGGGCTCTGTTTCCTGGAACCAAAAGATATAAAATCTCTACTGTTTAAAGAGATTATATAGCAAAATAATATGAGGGGATGAAATCTCATTTTTCACATGTCTGGCAAGTAACAGTTTTCAATAAATCCTCCTTCTTCAGGAAGCTTACATCGCATAGTTACTAATCATACAAGTGCTCAGGTGTGTTGATCCTAAATCTCATGGCTGAGATCCCCATGGTTTGCTGGACAAGCTTTGTGGGCAAGAAGAAATCCCACAACTCTGTACTGATGTTGGTTCAAGCAGATACACTCCTGACGTACACATACATTGAAAGCAGAGGGTTGTTGATGATACCTAGATTTTGACATGTTGACAGATAAATTCAAAAGTGGTGAAAAATTAAACTTCCAGATCCAACCATCTAACCTGGATTAAATTTGGAACTAGATCTGATTGGTACAACTCAGACTGACCTTTATTTAGAACAGGTTTGTTCAAGTGGCAAGTTGTTTATGTGCTTTTAGAAACTGCTACTAGCAACCTTCCCCAAACTCAACAAGTCATACTTTCTTTGAGTTATTGTACCTCTTACTGTGCTTTTTATGCTGTTTCTCCTCAGATGCATAGTATGATATTTGGTACTGCCGTAGCTTTTCTGGTGAGGTTGCTTGGAAAATAGCTCCATAGTAAATTTGCCAAGTCTAAAGTACTTGCCTTGTTTGTAATTGTAAAGAGAATCCCAGTACTTAAGAGCTTAAAATAGGATCTATGATCTACCAAATATTTATCGTGCACTTTTAGAGCTTGTTAGAAGCTCAAAGAAAATCCCGTGAAGCACAAACCCATACGAAGTATTAAAAAAAAATTAAACTCTAAAGAATGCATATCAGTTCCAATACTTTGTATTGGATACATTAATCTGTTGTATCATTAAATAGTGATGCAAACAGCTTATGAATGCCAGAATAAAGGAATGACAGTTTTCCATTTCCAAGTCCTATGTAACACAGTAGTCTCTCCTTCTCATAACAATATTCTGAGCTATAAGTAATGTTAGTAAGTAAGATTTCTTCATTTTTCTCATGGCAAAGAGAGAACAGGCATTAAATGAGAGCTTCTGACTGGATATAAGGGAAAACATTTTCACAATGATGAGTCAAGCAGTGGAGCAGAAGTTGTGCATCTCTGTTCCTGATGGTTTTAAAGACCAGACTGAAAAAAAAAAAAAAACTGAGCAAACTGGTCTGACCCCACAGCTCACCCTGTTTTGGGCAGTCTACCAGGACAAGAAACCTCTTGAGTTTGCTGCCATCACGAATTACCCTGTGGGCCAACAAAATAATTATTTCTCAGATAAAGCTAGTTGAGTTAAATACCTCTAAATTGGTCCTGCTTTTAGTGGGGTTCAGACCAGATGACCTCCTGAGGTCCTTTGCAACCTATGTCATTTCTGGATTTTGTGATTCTAAGTTCTTAGCAAAATGGCATGGGGACTTTTTCCTTGATTACTCAGAATATCACTAGCTTCAGCAGAGCTACTGTGCAGCCCTCATCCTTCTAGTCCAGGACAAAATGCTCTCTGCACAGACCTGTTTAATAGCTTTAGAATTGTTTTCAAGCCTTTTGCCTCAAGCTTTTTTTCTTTAGATTTCTGCATTTAGGCTGCTGTTGTGATAATGTTACTAAACTCAATAACTGCTGTTAAAGTGAGGGAGCAGCATCTGCCAGACACAGAAATACAATTACAGTCAAGCACTAATGAAAGACTGCAACAGCATTTGCTTTTTCTGTGTCACTTCTGTAATCTGTCTGCATGCAGCTTCCCAAAACAACAGCTAGTTCATACGCCAGCTTGTAATTTATTAGCTCTTCTGACGCCAGTGCTCCAAGCTGGGCTCACCTGACAGAAACTCTCCTAACGATTATTATACAAGAAACTAACTCCCTGATAGTTCAGGAAGTTGAGAAAATGTGTTTATTCCCCTGTGCATCTGAATTATCATGTGGTTATCTGTAGGTATAAACTGGACAATATCAAATTTTGAATAGCAGACGTGTAGATGCTACGATGACATGTGCATATAATACTCCAGGTAGTAACACGAATACGACACAATTGGTTTATGGATTTTGTTCTTCAAAACAAGAAGTTGTTTGCAACTTCAAATAGAGTTGCAGTCTGTTGGATGAGAAATGAAATGAGGCCTTTAAAATCTCTCCAAAATAGGACTACCAGACTATGCTCTGCACTTCCTTTTTGACTCACTATAAGCTCATTTTCCATTTTAATTTACTTTGAATAAATTTGTCATCACCATCATCCAGCTTCCTGAATATGGAGAAACACTTCAAGCTGGTTCAAGCAAGCGTGATTATGAGCTGACACTGAGGATTATCAATTGAGGCACTGACAGACCCTTTGGTGGTCAGTCATCACATTAGAAAATGTAAATTTTAGTAGATGTCAAAATATCTTTACACAGGGAGGCAGTTGGATTGCTCCTGTATGCTCCAGGCCATTCTGAAGCATTTCTGGAACCTAATGTGATTATTTTGCCAATATGTAAGCAGTGACACACACCTACATCATTAGGCGCAGCTCGTCAGTGACTGCTTAGGTGGCTGTGTAGCCATCGTCCGGCACAGCCCCTGACTAGATCCTTGCATATTGGCACTTCAGCTGTTCTCCCATAATAAACTGTGTTAAATCTAAAGATGACTCTCGATACTCGACAGATTTCAAAACAAAATGCTGGAAAAACCTTTATGAAAAAAATGTTTTGACTTTTGGTAACAGGTATTTTATATACTGAGGAGTGTTTCGGGCCAGGAGTCCTTTCCTTGCTGCCATATAGTGCCTTTGAAAGTAGGTGAAACCTTTGACTATTGATATTCTATAAAAGGCACATGTATTCAATTTGTATGCTGCTTTTACTTGTGCAAGTAACTTCATTTCTCCTCTCCTATGTGTTTTGCATCTGCCTTTTTCTGGTGAGTTCTCATTTCCCCAGCAGAGTCTGGCATGTGGGATGTGCCAGACACTTCATGGGATTCTTTTTCATTGTGTTGGCATCATTGTTAAAACAAAACGATAGTAAAAGGAAAGATAAGAATTTTTCTAGTGGTTCTGTGCAGCTTTTTTTCCCCTAGTACTTTCCTTTGGCTCATTACTCTACCTAGGATGATTTCTGGTCCATCCTATAGCAACAGAAATCAATCTGCAGTCTCCAGCATGTGTTAAGGTTGCTAGGCTGCTCTTATGGTCTCTGAGTTATGTAGTTATTTGTTGATAGTTTGATTACCTGACTTCACTGAGCTGAGAATGCAAACATTGCTAAGGGTAAAAACCATATCAACATCCCCATTTGCTCTTAAAAAGCAATTTCTTCGATCATTTTGGTTTTGGAGTTCAAAATGTTATTTAAATGTTAATCACTTGAAACTGTGCTTGGGCATATAATTCAATTATGAGACCATCTTAATTATGCAGATGGTGCTTATGAGCATCTGATACAATTACAGTGCCAATTCAGTACACATTTGTTCAAAGGGCTTAGCTGAAACATGTTATTATTTCAATGAGTGTGGGGACACATCCCTCTTTCAGGAAAGGGGATTGTGGAATTGTGATCCCGCTCTGATCTGCTCGCTGTTTCGGTGGTGTGCAGAGCAGTGTCTTTAACCATCGCCCCGTGTTCTGGGGTGGTCCTCGACTTGCAAGAGGATTTCTTCATGTTTTTAACATGTCCAGTGGGATGAAAATGGAGACTTGAGTTAATAATCTTTCATTCCTCTGGGCAGCATGCAGTTTTATTTCTACTTGAATTTTTAACCTGCTTTTGAGTGGTGCACCACATCTGGAAGCCACGTGTAAATCTCAATCCAATCAAGATGATAACAAAGCGGGGAAATTAGTGGAGTTTACTTTCACAATAAATCGGTGCAAAACAAATAGCATGCAATTCTTGATAAAAGATGACTCAGCTTTTAATATTTTCCCTTCTTTTGGTGCAGGTCCAATGAAAATAAACCCATAGTCTGTTTTACATCATAGTTTGGTGTTTAGGCAAGATCAGCATTTCTGCTTGCTACAGTATATCTATTTTTCTAGTGTGCCTTTGTGTTAAAAAAAAAAAAAAAAAAACTTATATTTACCAGTATGTGAGGCCAGTCACATTTATCTAATTAATAATTAAAAGCCTGGGGGCTGTGACATTTAAGAAAGAATCAACAAAGAATTGGAATAATACCCATCACAGATTTTTTAAAATAGTTGATTATTTTGAAAGAAGATATATAAACCTTAATGCTTATGGCCAAAAGTCTTCCTCTAACTCACAGCAAGTAGGAGGTAAAAAAAAAAAAAAAGGGCGGGGGGGGGATTATTTTGTTTTCTCACTTTTCCACTTTTGTTTCCCTTTTTGGTCAGAAATAGGACATTAATCTATGTTATGATTCACCCGGTATGGCTACATCTGGATTACTATTAAGCACACCATCTGTCCTCTTTAGATTTAGGTACTGCACATATATTGTGTGGATGATATAAGGAATAGGTGTTGTCACCTTGGAAGGGCTTTGTACTACCTGAATTCCCCCTTCTAAACAGACTGCAGAAGCACTTTCCTTTTACAAGTCCCTTTATCTGAAGCTTAAAGCAGAGGGTGTGCCTCTGTACTCTGTATTTGGACTACGCATGGGATAAGTTTTGCTCATTTTTGGCGTTTGGCTCATGCAGAAATGTCACTGATCATATCACCATGAATCTAGTCACCAAACGTTATGCTAGGAAACCTTGTCACATTGTAAATGCTAATTGCCAGCATCGGGTTTATTCGTGTTTTGTTGAAAGACAGAATGAATTTGAATCCTCTGTTCAACTGCAGTTCCAGGTCAGCTGTGCTCTGAGGGCTTATTAAGTGGGATCAATGACTGTTAAACTTCCAGCCCGTTCTTCACAGGGGGTGACCAGCATCTGTAGAGCTTTGAGCTGCTATGTGTGCACTTCTTAAAACAGACACGATGGTTGTCCACATATAAGAATCCAAGAGTAGTTCAGTTGTAAATTCTCTTATTGCTGAGATTATCTTCAATTTGCTTTATGCTTTATTAAAAGTACTACTTGCAATATAAACTAGAAGTATAATAATAGAAGAAAACAACATCTAGTAAAATATGTCAAAGTACATTCTTGCTTACAGTTTCCTTCCTGTATAATTAGGTACCAAGCCAAGTTATAATAAGGTACCAAGCCATGGAGCAACCAATCTAAGTTTATGTGCGTTACCTTAAAACAATGTGAGACCAATACCCAAGGATGGGGAGTAGATACACTAAATGTTTGGAACATTTAGTGTATGTCTACGGCTATAGTTCAAAACTCAGGAGATGATTCTGCCTTCTAATGACCTGTTAACTTGTTCTTTATAGAAAAGATAATGTACAAGCATAAAAGAGAAATGCATAATGCATGAGAACTGAGCTGTAGAAAACTGCTTTGGCTTGGACATATGAATGGCTATTAGAAGCAAGTAGTAAGAAATGACATTGGCGTTTGCTGTTGAAGCAAAATCTCAGAAGTCTAATACACAGGAGGAACTCTGTTGTGAAATAAGTGTAATTTTCACAACAGAGTTCCAGAATTCTGGAACTCTGTTGTGAAAATTACACTTATTTCTAATGGAGTCAACTGAAGTATGGATTAGGATTCACGTAATTATCAGACAAAAATACTGGCAACAGAGGGATCATAGTAATGCTGCTCATGATTTCATAAAATGATTTTAGTTATTAGTTCATGCAGAAATATGACCTCATTTGTCTGTTGTTGCCTTCAATGGGACTTTCTCTTACCTTACATCAACATTCTTTTTCCAAGATTCATGGAGAAGAAAGTTCAGGTGAATTGCTATTGACTTTTCTGTTGGCTAGAGTGGTGAGTTCTGCTCTGACACCCTCTCTCACTACATTCCTGTTCTCCTTGAGAAAAGGACTCTGCCCAAGTATACATCCATCATCTGCATAGCACAGTTACTGTATCCTGTTAGTACAGTAATGAGGCTCTGCCAAATTGATGGTGGGAGCACAGAGCTGTAGAGTGCACAATGTTCCAAAGGTTTCAGCAATGGAAAGGCATGCTGCTATGCAGAAGAAGAGCTTTCTGAACTCCTATTTTGGAGCAAAAGAAAAGCATCGTATGCAGCTAACGAGCATGCGTTTGTTGCCTGTTAGGTTGGCCTGTTGTCTAGAGTGCTCTATGTGCAGTTTCTCAAAAATTGAAGTTGTGCATTTTTAAGTGTGTTTAATGGAAAATGTCTTTTCCTTTCTACCTATAAATACATTTGCCTTCTGTTTTGATATTAGCGTGAAATTGCATGGAGAGTCACTCCAATGTAATATTAAACCTTTCAAACTCAGTGGCAAAGTAGTGAGAACTTTGTGATGAAGAGAGATGGATTAATACCATACCCTCTTTGTGATGTACCATTTTTCTGATACTTACAGTAGTTGAAAGATGTGGATTTTAGCTCGTGTAAGGATAGGTAATTTCTTGTCTATTTTCCTTCTGAGTGTGAAATATCACATGTCTAGATGACAATGGTAATTTAAGTGTTCTGTTTGATTGTCTCATAAGGCAATCCAGCTTATTGTTGAGATGGTATATACTATATAGTTGCCAGGACTCTGGCTAGATAACATAAGAGAACTTGCACAAGCCCAGTCATAGATTTTCTGGCTGAACTGATTAGTTTTACCAACTGCTTGCTGTGTAGATGTGCAAACTAAAGTATAAACAAATAAATAAAAGCATGACAAAATATCTTTGTGCTGCTTTTCCAAAGCTGCACAGGAATCTGACGTAAATGGAATGAAATATTTTCATAGAACCGTAGGTCAATTTTAGTTGGAGGGAACATCAGGTGGTTACTAGCCAACAAGACTTAAGAACCTTTACTCAAAGCAGTCAGCTTACTAGGCTGGAGAAGCTTGCTAATGATGTTATCTGGTCTTGTCTTGAAATCTCCATTGATGGAGACGGTGCAACTTCTTTGAGTAACCTGTCCCACTTCTTGGCTATCCTTATGCATGAAGTGAGTTGGGTTTCAGTAGGTTTTAGTCCAGACCCTACATTTCTCTCTTCTTGTCTCTGAGGTGAATCACATTTTCTGTTCTTCCATGATCAAATTTACCCTGCATTGGTTATCACAAAAAAATAAAAAAAGTTTTGTCATTGTGGACTTTGTGTGTGAGTGTGTGTATGGAATAGCAAGGTGGGAAGTGTTTGCCGTTTCCATGGATATTAAGCTGAAGTCTTTAAATATTTGTTTGGAATTTTGAACAAATGGGGAAGGTGAGGCATTAAAAAAAAAAATGAAGTATTTGAAGCTAGCTAGCACTGTTATATGTCTGTATGTTTCTCTACCTATGAGAGTACTAATATTTTTTAGTACTATGTTTTTTTCACCTTTTAAATGTAACAAGCAAATGGAGATGTGTAAATATGGAGTGGCTTTGGTGACTGGGTTAATATGGTTTAGATTTAACCCCAAAGTTCAGTCTGTCTTTATTTGATTATTATAAGATTAATGAATTATAAACCTTTCCTCTATTTTCAGGCTTCTCAATGCCAATAAGATCAACTGCCTGAGGGTAAACACGTTCCAAGGTCTGCATAATCTCAAACTGCTATCTCTTTATGACAACAAACTGCAGACCATCAGCAAGGGGCTCTTTGCGCCACTTCGATCGATCCAGACTCTGTGAGTATGCAGGCATATCAGAAATGACAGCTCTCCTTTTTTCCCAAAAGCTGTCGCCTGTCTTTGCAAAGGCTGTGCATTAAGAAAATTTGAAAGAGACACCAAGGTAGCAGCCCCTCCTTTTCTGAAAGAAACAAAGGGAGCAAGATAAAGAGAACTGTTGCATAAATTCAGCACAGCTACCTATAGTAATGTAGTTATGTAAACATCATAAGTGAATTAAGCTACCCAATTAATTCATTCATGCTATTTGTTGGAAGGTAATACACACAAATTCGACTCTGCACAATATATGAACAGCGGATTCTATTTTAAAAATTGCCTGACAGATTTAATGAGCGAGTGAGATGGTGTAGCTCCTCACCAGGGCTGAGTTATGTTGTACTAGTCATTGCTTCTGAAATCATATTTCAGCTAACATTCCACTTTAAGGGAAATGATGCATTGTATTATTTAATCCATTAAGAAAATCCACTAAACATTTTTGAGTGTCTTTGAATTGAAGGCATTAGGAGAAGCATTAGCTTCAGAAGCAAAATTGGGAGCGAAAGTATGGAAATGACTTGATACTTTACAGAAGAAGGTTTCATCCTAAAGCTGTGAGTAGGAAGATAATAAGGTAATAGCACTTCTTCAGAACTGGAGTTGGCAGCCTGATATAAATGAAAAATAAGAAACAACCCCCTCATACACACTATTGTATGCTTATACATATGTATTTGTATGTGCATATATAGGTATAAGCCTCTGTATATTTGTGTATATAAATATGTACACATATATTTTTAATACTGGAAATGCATTACACAAATTAATTTTATAATTGCTTTAATTCCCATATAAATGAATTAATATGGATGATTCCTAGCCGCAGGGTATCTGCTACCTCCTCAATCAGCCAGAAGCACAACCTTAATTTCCAACAGATATCTGGCCAGTACGTATCGTTGTGAACCATTAAGACATTAGAATAATCAGGTAGAAACCCCAGCCCGCCTCATCCACACACACCAGCTGCTACAACAGTACTTTCAGACTATGTATCTGTGAGCATAGATACATATGTAAACAAGTGTGACAGAGAAGACTCAATTACAAGGGTACGTGGGATTTGTCAATTTAAACAGGCAACGCCCTCTAAGATTTAAAAAAAAAAAAAAAAAAAAAAAAAAAACTCTTTGCTTTCCATGGAGTTTTATGAGCACTACTGTTGGCCATTACTTAGAATGGCCTTGCTGCATCCCATAAGGATGCTTTTTCAAGAAATCTTTTGATCCATTGTCCCATTTTTGTTACTCCAAGTGACTGCCATTTCCTGCCTTTTTTGTAGAACAACAAAACTAGGCCATGTCCTGTGTCATATGCTTACTTGTTTGCTCTCTGGACCTTTCACTCCAGGAATGGCATGGTTTTACTACAACAAAAATCTTTAGTTTCTTTAGGCACTTTTCTGCTGTTTGCTTTCATTTCCCACTTCTTGACAGCCATTGCCCTGTTGTATTTTGCACTTGTTCTGTTAAGTGTCAGTTCATAAATATAAATCCAGACAGAAAAGAAAAGTAGTTTCTGCAGGTGGGAAAAATACACTAGCAATAACAGAGCAGTGTTCTTGTGAGGATATAACTTTACACCTCTGTCCAAATCCAAATTTAAGCGTATCTTTTACTGTTTTCCCTGTTATTGGAGTGTCCTGTTCTGCTCCCTTGGAAATTAGAGGGGTGGGTGCGAGTTAATTTAACTGACATCACAATCAAGCTCTAAGACCTGACAAACTCCTGATATACTGCTCGACTTTGGTAAGTGAAAAGGATGATAACAAAAGCAGAGAAAAGCTCTTTCTCTACAAGGAACTTCAGGGAATTTCTATTAACAAAGTCTAACTCTCCAGTTAAAAAGTATTCTGTAGTGCCTATCTCCAGCTGTGTGGGAAATGTGTTGTGCAAATTTTGGTGAAGGATGGAGCCAAGTTTTACTTTGCATAAACAGTTCACTCTCAAAACTGTTTTTTTGTTTGTTTGTTTTGTTTCAGGAAGAAATAGATGTAAGGGGAATGCTATTAGGCATGTTGATTATGTGCAAGTATCAATTTCACTCCTGAGAAAAGACCCCTGGATCGCTTCTGGCGTTGCCCACTGATCTCAGGCACTTCACTTACTCATATTTTGATCCCAGGAAACTGAGCTGCCAATAAAATTTCTTTTAAACCAGGGTACAAAATGATCTTGGGTCAGGTGCATTGAGAAGGCAGCCTTTCTCTCATAATGCATCATTTCAAGCTTTCAGTACAAAACGCTGGCCGCTGTAGACAGTAGGTCTGTGTCCTTTAAAGCAGGCTTTGCTGTATTAATTTTTGTTTCCTCCATGAAAGAACTTGCAACAGCCTTAATGAGCTACAAAATGTGATAGCTCGCAGAATTCTTCCATTCATGTGAAGCTCTGTGGTTTCCGCCAGGCCTGGGTTTTTGGAAGCTTATTCAATTACTCTACCCTTCAGGTTTGCATTTGTGAAAAACAGTGATGGAGTACAGTGTCACAGGTCACTTCTGATTAAACATCCCATCCTTCTCTCAGACATTTAGCTCAGAATCCATTTGTGTGCGACTGCCATTTGAAGTGGCTGGCTGATTACCTGCAGGATAATCCGATAGAAACCAGTGGCGCTCGATGCAGCAATCCACGTCGCCTTGCCAACAAACGAATCAGCCAGATCAAGAGCAAGAAGTTCCGCTGCTCAGGTAATTCATTTATCCAGGCTGTACTGCACTTTCAATTCAGAAATAAGCAGGTCCAGAGAGCCTACTAATCGAATCTGCAGGACAGTGTTTGCTATAATGGATATTATGGAGCATCTTTTAAAATTAAATTTGGAAAATTCAGTTAGTTCTTCAAAAAGCCAATTACCTTATGGATTAAAAAAAAAAAAAAAAAAAAAAGGAAAAATATAAGTAGTCTATAGCTGCCTTAAAATAAGGAAAAAAAAGAATAAAAAAGAAAAGCTTGTGGCATTTAATTTTTAAAAAATTGCTAAGTTATAAAATGTCTAAGGAAAACAATGAAGATGTATATGAATTTGTGGCAAACTACATATTTTGGAGGGGTGGAAGCTGTGTAGATTTTCATTTCTATTCAGGCAGAACTCTCAATGACCTTAATTATAGCTGAGCTCAAGTAAGTTCTCAGACCTGAAAGGCTGTGGAGGTGAGGGGATGGAGTCAATTCATATACTTTCATAGATACTTTATATCCAGAAGTAACATGCATTAATTTGAGTAAAACTCTTCAAAGTTGGTAAGATTTTTGTGTTCAGTAATCTTTGAATCAGTTTGTATCATAGTTTGGACAAAGATTTTGTATTGTGAGCTAGATGGAGAATTTTTTCCACCTGAAAATAAAGTCCAAAGTAAAATAAACACCTTCTACTCAGCCCTAGCTATCCTTTATTTACGGTACAGCTATCAGTAAAAGTATTGCCATATACAGCACAACTGAGCAGACTGCTTTTTTATGTTTTGATATATATATATATATATATATATATATATATATATATGTATGTATTTTAGATTACTGCTTTTTTTTTCTTTTTTTTTTTTTGTATACAGTAAAGGCAAGCAGGTTTCAGTGAGATAATCTGTTAGTGTGTACTGAGAAGAAAAATGACTGTTATTTGGTGAAGTACCTTGCAGTGTTTTCTATAAAAATTACTATGATTTTGTCTGTCCCCTATGAAAAAAAAAAAAAAAAAAAAAAGGCCAAAAAGCCATGATTAAATGTGCTCCTGGTGGTAAAACATTAATGACTCTAGATGGGGATGCAGCACGAAACTGAATGGCAGCAGCCCAAAACAAGCCGCGGTGTTTTGTGCATCTCTGCAAGCAATATGCTGAGCTAAACTGTCTCTTTATGGCGAGAATAAAATAAAGATAACTTCATTTACAGTCAGGTTGTCTTGGGTATGCGTGTTAAAGTCTTCCATCATTTGTGACTCAATCCACAAAATTTATAACTAGAATTGAAATTATGACATACTTTCCTCTAGGTTTTTGGGTTGTGTCCATCATAATAACAAGTTAATTAGCCAGTAATATTCATCTTTAAAGAAACTTGAAATGAAAATGCATAAATATAATTCAGAAAAGGAAGTAGACTGCAGAAACAGATCCAAATAAATCTGTACCCTATTTGCCATGGTTACTTTCTTCTGCTTTTATTAATAGGCTAGAGAAATTAACGTTATGTATGTACATGCATGTCTTGAACAATGGTACAGGCTATTGGATAAGGCAAACACCATCTGATATCATTTATGAAAGGTCATAGCTAAGAAGAGCAACAATGCAGAATACTGTGGCTGGTGATGCTGAGAATAATACTTTGTATGAGTTCTTATCTTGGGGGTCTTTTCCTTAAGGCATTAGGCTGTTTTTTTCCTTGCTCTCCAGTTCTATGAGAACATCAAAACCACATGGAAAAGGCATAAACCTGACTTATGAAGGAGGAGGGCTGGGAATGTACAGCTTCAGAACAAAGATTTCAGCTGGATGAAAACTAATTCTATTGAAAAGCTCAACAGAGGAGTTATCCTCGCCTGCAGACTTTCCAGATGGTGTTGAGATTCACTGAACTCGACTTACTCTCTACTCACATTGAGCAGGGGGAACATCTAATGGTTTAGAAGAATCTTAGTTTGTAAATCAGTCCAGAGAACAGACATCCTTGGCACCTGTTCTGCTCAAGTTGTCCCTTTGAATCATGGCTCTTTCAGACTTGGCATTTAGCAGGAATTTTCCGTGTATTCTTTTTGTGGAATATGTTTGATCCCAGGATTTAATACAGCATGTCTTTGTGCAGAAAAGTCCATGAGGTATGAATCTTGGTCATTCAAAGACAGTCTCTTGAGCAGTGCTTTGTGTTACCCAGGAATGAGTCTCCACGACCCCCCTGGATGGCAACGCTTAGTAACTTGTCAGTGACCTTGCTGAGTGTGGGATTCTCCATGTCATTTTTACATCTTTAGCTTAGTGTATAGGAAAAGAATTTTTATTTTAAAGCCTTTTGTCAGTGTTCATCTCTTTGCTCAGAGGGTTCACGCTTCAGGGTTCTGATATTTTCATGTAGCTTAATACATTTAATAAACACCAATAGATAGAAGTTAGTCCTGTGGGGAAAAAACAGTGAATACGGGGGTTGGCGTAGGAAGCAATGTGAAGGGTGTTATCCCAAACTGGTCTTTGACCTTTGAGAGGTGGTGATGATGCACATAAAGTATGAGCTTTGTAGAGGTACTCGGCCAGAGTCAGGATCATACCCATGCTTCATACTTTGACATTAGGGCATCACATTCTGTCTGAGGTTTTCCTGAAGCACTCTGTGTTTTCCATGTCTATTTGGATTCTGCAAGATACCTTGAAGGATGCTGTCAGGAAGAACCTGGTATGAGAAAAAAACCTGTTTGTTAAGTAAATTAAGAGAAGACAGGGATGTCCTCTTTGTACATGAATAGGAGAGAGGAGTGGTTAGAGGAATGGGGAAGAAAAGCTGAGATGTTTGAATTTTCATCAGTTTGAGAGCCATTAGGAAGGTTGTGTCAAGAGAACGCATTCAGCAGTGCAGACAGGCTAACCAGAACAGTATTCCATTAATTAAATGTAACTGTGAGGACATAATTATGCAGCACAGAAAAAAAAAAAAAAAAAAAAAAAAAAAAATCAAGAGAACTTTGTTCTGCACATTGGTTCCTTTAGATTTATTCCATCTCCCCATTATCCTTTTAGATAGTCTTTAACAAGAAGAATATGCCTTCTTTTTTGAATTCATCATCAAGGCACTTTTCCCAGATGCTATTTCCTTCCTGAACAAAATGACTCAAGCTTTTACTGATAATGGTGGAGCAACATCTGCAAAGGTTATGAGTGGCCATAGGAAGTAGATTCTGTGCAACAGGTAGATAATGTACATAATTCCTTTTAAAATGAGAATTGGAGGCATTATAGCATGAAATGGAGGAACAGCAGGGAAAGGGACGTATTTTTGCCCAGGGCTGTGAGACAGGCAAAGCTGTTGGATACACTGTCTAATACGTTTAAGCCTCAAATGGCAATAGATACTATGTCTTGTGTTTTTCTGCCTTCCATTTAATGCAATGCACCAAAATACAATAAACCTCCCCCTCGCTCAGCTCCTTCCCCACAGTTATAGAATCTGAGACTAAAAAAAAGGAGTTTTTATAAAAGATATCAGAGAAATGGTCTGAAACAAATTCTGTCTTCTGTTTGGAAAGAGGATATGCTGTCATTTTTCAGTGGCAGCAATAAAATTCTGATCATTTTCTTTTTGGCTGCATCTGCCCACTATGACTTAAAGATCCAACAGGACTAGCTAGCCTTAGGGCACTGGAGGCTCCCATTTTTAGTCAAAATAGGGGGAGAAAGAACAACAAAAATCTTCCACCCAGTAGGATTTGATTGAGTTCACTGCACAGCAGTTTTGTTTCCTAAAGCAGCACTGGGTTTTAAGAGGAAAGGAGATGAATCTATGAGCAGATTGTGTTGTCTCTGTGGTAGCTTCTTGTCACTTCAAGAGTTGGCAGGATTCTTGATTGCTGTGTGACACTGTACGAAATACATTTCGCAGAGGGCAGCTCTTGTATTCAGCTGGATATCTTTTTTTGCCCTGCGATAATGTTTGTGTTTATCAGTGTATTGTGTATTTTAAAAGTGGTTAAAGTTCCACCTGCTGTACCTACACAGACCATTTCTGATAATGATCAAAGAATATGCATATCTACAAGCATAACATCACCAAAGCTTTCATCTTCTAATTATTAGATATATAAGAAATAAGGTTCCTTTCAGAACTACTAAGAAGTAAACCTGTCTTGCTGCTTCCTCTTGCATTGGGATGTACATCATATCTAACTGGCTTCAATTAACTACTTCAGTTCCAAATAGTGCTGTACAATTCAAAAGCACAGGGAATAACAGGAAGAGGACAATGAACCATCTGCCAGCACTATTCTCTTTTTTTGGTGCTGCCTCTTGTTAAATCAAAGTCAGCCTCTGCCATACATACGGATCGAGAGCTTGCATGTTTAGGGCTAGCGTCATCCTGTGTTATCCTCTGTTACTAGAAAGCAGTATGTAGTTGCTATTTGTTCACTCATAATTTTCAAAGGTTTTTGATAAACTCTCTTCTTAGAAATTGTAGTTTTCCTCCTAGTTGTGTCTTTTTCAGTCTCTGTGTACATACACATTCATATTTCTTGAGTTATCTGTCTACATTGGAACAGAGTTCCTATTCCTTGCGATCGCCTGGAATTTCATTCTTTTTTCTGTGTTGTTTCAGCCTTAGAAGTATAGAACTACAGTGGACAGAGATTTCCCAGTCAGAAGAAAACAGGCTGCACGTCAGGGTGTTTTGTCCAGTCCCTATGGCAGTTCACATGTTTTCTGTCCCTTGTTCCCCCCAGGTTATCCTGTTCCCTACGGTTAGCAATATGTAAATGTTTAAGCTCTTTGGACTTTCAAAATGAAAGGTGTAATATATCATCAGTCCTCAAGCAGTGTTTAAGAGTCATGAAAGGCAAGTGAGTTTAATCCAGTTCTTACAGAAATAATGTGTCTGATTTAAACACGCTCAGTTGTTCCCATAATTTGCCAATCACTCCAATGACAGATTTGCAAATTCTTTCCATTTTTAGTAAGCAAATAGTCGTTTACAGACTCTGTAGTCATATTGCTCTCCTTGGTATTTTCTGTCTGATGAAAAGCACTGATATCCATTTGCTCGTCTGCTTTGCTGCAGTGCTGCAGTGACACATGCTCAGGGATTCACGATTCGGCCTGCCCCTAGCACACTGGTCTCCAGCAGCTCCTGCCTGAGCACGCACCAAACGTGACAGCTCTCTGGTGTGTCCATGCTGGAGGTGACAGTGGTGGGCACTGGCAGTCCTACACAGGATGCTCTAGGCCTGGGCATGTTCGCAGGAAATCGTGTCTGAGGCCAGGCTCCAGCACTCTTCCTCTCCTGGGCTTTTGCTTGAGCATGAGTGAAAGGAATATGAAGCACTTGCCTCTGATCTGGACAACTGGAAAATTAACAGCATTCAGATTTTACTTTTTTAATATTTGTTTTAATTCAGTTAAATGCTGTGGGGGTTGTTTTTGTGGGGGTTTTTTTTGTGTCTTTTTTTTTCTGGAAAGCCACAAAGACTCAGCAGAACTATCTTCACAGACTGACTATAGCAAAACTGAGAACATGTCTTTGTTGTGCCTAATAACTCTATCTGAATGAAAGGTTGTTTAGCAGCAACAAATTACCTGCAGACTGAATCCTAGATTGATTTCATAATTATGAAGTCTTCACTGTATGCTGTAAGTATATCTGAGCTTTGCTTTGCATGACATTTTTCTGAAGTTAAAATCATTAGGGAGTACAACACGACTGCTATGACTAATGGTAATGGAGCTGAATTCCCTTGTACTGTAGAAACGTTCTTGTTAAATAAAAGTAATTTGTCTGTACTCTATGCTGATTATAGCCCTCCATTTTCTGTAAGCCTTTGATAGAAATTCAGATCTTTATAATATTATTCGTGCCAGTCATCCTAACCCTTCACTAGCTTCTGATGAACAGTATGGTGAAGGCTTCCTGACGGCAGTAAAGGGGGAAGCAGGCAGAGTGGAAGGTGTTTTACTTGGGGAAGCGTAAGTTTAGTACACAGTAGATGGGTCTGTTTGGCAGAGAGCGTGATTCCTAGTGGGTAAAATGAAAGGTCTTAGTTAAAAAGTGTATTTTAAGGATCTTCCTCATTTTAAGTTGGAGTAGTCTTAAAAAAAAAAAAAAAACTGAACTACTTTATTACCAACCAACATCCTTATTTGCAATTATAGTAAAGAGGCGATAAAGGGAAGGAGAATTAATGTCAAGTGACAGATGCATCCGTATCGCTGAGGCATGCAGATAATACAATTGTCCTAGGTTCCCCTGTGTGTGTGGCATGCAGAGCGATATAGGTTCCTCATTTGAGATTTGAGTTGTCCTCTGGAGGTGTCATTATTAGCAGAAAGATGGGTGACTGCTTCTGTAACTCAGGCACCTCACGAGCTAAGGTGGGGCACAGCTTGTTCTCTTCTTCCTCGTAGAGGTGGTCCCCTCCAGTGGCTTTGGGTAGCGAGGGGTGGGGCTGAAATCATATCGCCATCGCGTGTTTTGAGATTAAGCTGCACAACACTCACCAAAGATGCAAGTTTAGCACCTTTTTGTACGCATTATGGTGACTTGAATTGGATAAAGAAAATTGCAGTGGTGTCTTTGGCACGAAGGTAGCCAGTCAGCTAAAACTGGTGCAAGAATATTCAAGCCTGCAATTGGACAATACATTTTTCTCTGACTGTCTGGGGACTACAGCAGGCTCCTGAAGTATTACAGCTTGGTGGGACAGTAAAATAGGGTCCTAGATGCAATTTCTTTGCGAAGTGAGGATTCAATGACTGATAAGCAGATCTCAGATTACCAGAGCTCAATTAACAGAGCAAACCGTATGATCTTGCTGGATGTAGAGCTTTTCTACTTGGGTCTTTGTGGGTCATTATTTGGTTGTTGTTGTTTGAGTTTGGTTTGTTTGTTTGTTTTAATGAGAAATGGCAAATATCTGGGAATACAGTCATTCCTTTTTCAACATTTTTGTTGCAAACCTGTATGCAGAATGACCTTATGCACATCCAAGGGCTTACGGATTTTTTTTAAACACAATTTACTGTGCGTAACACAAAATAGTGTGTCTTCCTGCTTTCTACTCTATTTGCCAAAGACAGAAAGAGGTGAAAAGCATTCAATTATTAATTCCTATGCATTTTTTGCAATAGCCTGCAAAGAGCAGAAAAGCCAAAACATGCTTGTGGATTATTTTGCCTCTGATGTATTTTGGGACATAAATTAGGGTTTTGTCAGGTTTCTTTATGCGCTGATACCTCTTGTACATTGCACTTGATGATTAGCTTAGGCAGTTATTGAGAGCAGTGTTTAATTAGTGCAGCAGAGGAACAGAGACTTGTTCAAACTATCCTCTAGGGGGTTCGCAGGAAGATGTGTGCAAGGCTCTGACCACATTTTTTTCCAGTAGGACTGAAAGAGTTCATGGACGCTGAGATTACTGAGTTTATTACAAATATTCCTCTTAATGCTGAAAATCTGTATATGATACACAAGTCTTTGGAAGATGTGAACTGTTACTTCTTGTCGCTTAACAGAATTCCATGGATAAATTTACTTGAAGAATGCCAGAATTGCTGCATTATTAAACAGGTGTAGGAATAAGGATATGAAACTCTGAACCCTCCTTTGCTAAAGCCCTACAAAATTACTGGCAGAAATGCCAATTATGTGTAATTTGTGAATAAATGAGTTATGGATTTCCAGGGTTATGGATACTTAGAATGAATGATGTGAAAAAATAAATAATGCCTATTGTGCCATTTTGCGTGAGTAACAAAAGGAAATTAATAATCTAATTTTTGTATCATTTAGGACTGTGGCTAGTTGGCAGCTTGTGGGGAATGAAGGTTTATTGTGTTGTGTTCCCTCAAAAGCTGCTTGTCCTACCTTGAGTATAGTTAAGGAAACAAACCCAGCAGAAGGTGACTAAGGTAACACTGTGCATAGTTTTTGGAGTTTGCAAGTAAGTGTGTGTTGGCTTTCAGCACGGTTCATAGCAAAATGTACAAAATGAAGCAGAGCCGTTTGCTCTATTATCTGTCATCTCTGCCCAAGCACTCACATTGTTCTCTGTGTAGGCAATGAATAATCTGCTTGATGCTGACTTTGTTCTTTGTGCAACACAAACCCCTTACTAAGGATAGCAGCATTTTATTATTTTTTTTTTTTAAGGCACAAGCATTGACCTTCACTGAAGTCCAGCAAAATGTTCTGAGCAGTTGCAGAGGACAATCCCTTCCTCTTGTTCATGAAGCCTGCAAGAACATTTGAGATGTGACTTTCAAAAGCACTCTCCACCAGCATAGCTCTACAGACATTAAAGTCAATGGGAGTTTTATTTCAGTGGGAGCAGTCAAGCCAAAACAGAATGCCCTACTTTATATATCAGAGCTTCAGGAATGAGTTATAGTAAGCAAAGCTGTTTGAAATAATCAGGAAATAAAGAACAAATTTTATGCCAAGAAACAAAATAACAAAATCCTCCCATTTGCCTTCATATCAAAGAATATGTCTTGAGTCGCATATGTGTGCCACAATGTTGAAAAAGAAGCAGAGCAAAGCAGTGGCATTACAGATTGTCGGTGTAAGCGCCACTGGCACGAGAGGCTGCTGGGAACTGAAAGCTGACTCACAGGGAGCTTGGGGAGCGTTTAGTGCCAGAGGTTGGCCATCAGCTCATAATCCATATTATTAATATGAGCTGTGGTATTTCTAAGATTGGATTTAAATAAATGGGACAAACCAAAATGGAATTTATTCTGAAAGGAGACACCATGAGAGTGTAAGTAGCTAATAAATAGCAGCATACATCAGGCATTCAGTATGTGGTGGAAGTTGCACATCCTTCCTGGAGGGAGCTGTTTGCAGTCCTTTGGCAGCGTTTTCTATCATACTAGTTCTGTCTCTGAATTTGCCCGGGCTCTGTTCTTGTACACTAACCCCAATTGTGCTCCAGGGTGTTCCTGCAGTGGTAGCGTAAAGGATGACCTCTTGTATCCAGCACCTTTTTGCATGGGTGGAGTGGAGAGCAGCTCTCAGTGAACCTTCAGCTTGTGCTTCTCCATGCTGCTTCCTCTCAACGCTCTTCTCTCTTTGGCGCTGCCTAACTCTGACTCTGGCTGTTCATGGGGTTTTCCTTTGTGCTTGATCTAACCATGTGGTAGAACAATACAAATTGAACATGGTTCTGTCAAGCACCATGGAAGGCTGCATACTCCCTGCCGCATGGCATGCTGGGATACTTCTGCTGTTTTCAGAAGCATCAAAAGGTGAGAGATTCCCCTTTTCTCGCAGGAAAAGTCAAAAAGGTGATGTGTGTTGCTTAACCAAACTCCCAGGCACCTGTTGGACTGCAAGGGGGAACCCTAGTGACAATTGGGTCAGATTTTCCAAAGGGCTTGCATGCAGAATAACCATTACCAAGTAATTAATCTGTTTAATTGCTCTTAGAATGAAAAAGCTAGGCATCCTGTTAACGGATTTGATTCAAAGGTGATTCCAGCCATACCTACAGAGATGAAAAATATTTTTGTCTACTTACCTTATAAATAATAGAAGTACATCTCTCTGTTTGAGCTGCCCTTTGAGTCCTTCGGCTTGAGGTACGTTTGGATGCCATTTTGTGTAATGAGATGCCTGATGCTTAACATAACCTTGGATCTGATTTGAGTAATCTTAATGTGCTGGCATTTCATTACGAAGAAGTATACTGCAAAAGAACTTCAGAAGAGTCTGCAAAGCATTATCTTCTGTCTCGTGAAATGACATCAGTAATGTGGCCTGTGTGAAAGCAGTGTTATCCAATAGTTACATAGCACAAAGCTGAGTCAACATGCTCAAATTAGCCTTTTTGGATCAGACAGCGTAGGTAAGATCTTTAATGTACTTCTGCACAACTTTTCCACCATGTAAAGTAGAGATAATTACAGCTATTTCATAAAGTACTTTGAGGGCCTCACGCAGAAATTTTCTTGTATGGAAATATTGCCTCATCTTGTGGAGCTGCTGCGTATCTGTTGTGGAGCCATCAGATGGATATCTGTGACTGGTTAGATTTTCTCTGCAATTACAGATAAGAATTAATACTACTGAAGGGAAATTATGTAAAATAATGTATGTCCTGTGTTGTTGTTGTTTTGTGGTTTTTTGGTTTTTATTTTTCCTAAAAACCTATGAGAATTGTGATCTAGTGGTTAAGTGATGAAGTGAGTGTCAGGATTCCTGGGGTTTTGGCCAAGTGTTAAACCCAGTGACGTCCATGATACTATTTTTGCCAAATTTCAGACAGTTGGATCCATTTTTTCTAGAAGGAAAATACCAGGTCAATCTTCAAGCCCCGAAAAAACAGCTTGATTTTTTCCAGAAAAGATCATCCAGCACTCCTTTTGAGTCCTTTGGGAATTGTTCAGTTTTAAAAGCTGAAATCAGGTTTGCTAAGTGATTAAAATAGGACAAAAGGCTATTCATCTTTGCTGCTTTATTTCTTTGTTTGAGTACTAGAAAAGCACCTAAAATTTGCAAGCACTTGGAAATGTGGTATTTCTTTATCACAGTACTGCTGTTCTATAAAAAGGCACGTGGTCTTGCTTTACGATGCTTAGGAATTACAATGCACTGGTACCTCGTAGTGGTGTCACATAGATTGCGAAATGAAAATGTTATCAGTGTAACTAGCAATTCGGATAAACACTTTCAGTTAAACACAAGCCTTGCTGTTGCCTTGGCTACTCATATTACTCATGTTAAAGAATTCTTTAGTTTTGGAAATTTCTGGAAACTCCCAGGTTATGTTTTGCATTCAGCCAAGCTTCACAGAGTTCTCGTCTACAATGCACACCTGCCTTCAGGTATACTAAAATGACCAAATGGCTGGTCTGGAATAGTAAAATGAAGTCAGGTGTGTGTTCTGTGCGTGTCTGACATCTCTTTCTACAGGTGAATTTGGAAGTACAAGAAGTACTGCATGCTTGTGATGTCTAATTGCACTTCCTGAATCCTGTTATATCCACTCAGAGCCCTGTAGTAGTGCAGTGATAAAGCCCTGTGTGTAGAAATGGGGGTATGTACGTAACTAGGTCTGCAAGTAGATGGCTCAGTTTCACATTAGTATCACAGATGGAATATCTTCATAGAGCAGCCACCAGTCCAAGTGATCTCAAGGCGTAGGTCAAATAGTAAATTTTATTTATCTTTTACTAATGGATGACCGAGTGCTTGCTGAGCATATGCATGCTATTGATTGCTTTTGACTGTGCTTATCCAGGTAATTCTTATTTGAACCTTTATTTTATTTAATTAAAAAGTAAAAATTCATTTTATTTTAATAAAATAAAAAATAAAATAATATGTATGAAGGTGTTGTTTGGTGGCTTCCTCTCCTGCTGAGCTGGGAGGGCTTTACCCTACCATGAGCATGGAGGTCGTGGACAGGTGCCCACATCACAACAGCTTCTCATGGCTGATGCTGTGTGGGAAGTTGTACACCATCAGGAGAATGAATCTGCTAAGTCAAAATGTGGTAAATACTCTTTAATTACTCTGCCAGAAAGCTTCAGAAAAAAAAAAAAATAAGCCAATTTTCACTCTCTGATGATGATACTCCATTTTATCCTTCAGAAAACATTGCACTTACTTTCCCATCCTGTATCCATAAGTTGACAAAAAATTATACTTAATAAAACCTTACCCTGTGAAACTTCATGATGTTTGTGATTATTCTTTCAAATAATGTTTTTACAATGAAAATTGGATTACTTGTTCAAGGAGGATAATTTGAGGATTTCTAAGACACTTTTCACTGAAAAATTCTGCTTTTATTCTTCAAGTTGTACTGTAATTGTAGCAGTTTTAATAAATTCTCATCCTGATAGCTGTTCACTTTGGCATTATTTCTAGGAATCATGAAAAACCAAAACAACTGTTTCATGGACCTAAGGAAAAATAGCAGTATGTTCTTGTAATCAAAGCATGATATGTTCATCACTTGACATTTTATCCTGGCTACCGAGTCTGGAATTTTTAGGACCAGAAATCAGATGCTTGGTTTTTGTTTTTGTTTTTCCCCAAAAAGACAGAGTTTAAATGATGCTGGTATGAGGAAGGCTTAGTAGTTTTGAAATATTTTTAAATGCCCAGTGGTCCTAATATTTAAGTGCTGTGCCATCAAGTTAAAAAAACAGTAGTCAAGCTTCACTTTAGATATGTAATTTACAAGAACCATGATAAATTGCAAATTATTCAGCAGCGCAGAAGCAGTGCTGCTGTGAACAGAGTTTGTGTGTACAAAGCTGTATGTAATGTTTCTCATAATCTAGTTTGGAATTACAAACTAAATCCAAGTGTGTCTGTGGAATCAAAATTTTAGATTGCCTGCAGAATTGCTTGCTTTCACTGCATCACCCTGTGGAGGTAATGTGCAACATAAATTAAAATAATAGCGATTAAAAAAAAATAGTATGTGGCCATAAAATGAGCAGTTGTGTATTTATCAGTCTAGAAGAGGGAAGCAGGTGAAGAATGTCATCAAGTCTCTAAAACTAAATTTCAGCTCAAGTTTAAGTTTTTGTTGATGTTTTCAGGTTCTTTTAAAAATCTGAACTTGCTCAGATCATTCCTGAGAAAGCTCTGAAATGGACTTTGAAGACTCTGGAAAAATTAAAAATCCTTTTTGGTAGTTATGATCACTGGGCATAGCACAGAGTTCCTCAGACAATTCTGGTGTTTCCATTGTGAAATATGAAGTGAGTGGGCAGGTAATGCATGGCAGGGCCTGTCTTGGCAACACTCTGATTACATACACATTTATTAATGCTCCTGGTTCCTTGAAACACAGAGATCAAGTTTCAAACCTGCTGTTATTAAAAGAGAAAAACCAAACCAGAAAAGGACAGATTAGTTCACTGAGCCTAATTGGAAAAGCATTTCATTAGAATGGGTCAAAAACCTAGTCAAAGAGGTCTGGCATTCATGGCATAATGGTACATGAGGGAGTGCTTCTCACTAAGTACGGTCTACCCGTTCCTTAATTAAAATGAAAATGATTTAAAGTGCTATTACTTTCCTCCGCTGTTTGTTTAACATAGTTAATAAAGGTATCTAATTGTTGGAAAATTGGCAAGGTTCTCTTATACACAGTTACTCTCAAAAATAGCTCTAATAGCTGAGGTCTTAAAAAATTGCTTTTTAATGATTTTTTTTTCTAATATATCATTTGAATGCATCAAGATAATGCCTGCTTTCATGAGATTCTTATTCCTACTTGTTGGTATAAGTGCAAAGCACAAAAAAGTGACTTGGTGGAGCTTCTTTGAAGTAGACCCCAGCAGCTAATTAGGACATGCTTAAAAAAAGATGCCTTAACAGGAATAAGATAAGTAATTAACCTAGCAAGGGAAAACTGACAAAACAGAGGCCACTCTTGGGAATCATTTAAAAAACTACTGGGAGAAAAAAAAAAATAGCTTTAGCAAGTATTGAAATTGTGTGCAGGAGCTGGTAGCTGACAGGAGGCAGTGTTGAAAACTGATTCCATAAAATCTCTGATTGCTGCAGTTATCAGGAGCTGTTTGCTGGAATATATTTTCTCTTTATTGCAGGGTCTGAGGATTACAGAAGTAAATTCACCGGGAAGTGTTTCATGGATCTTGTCTGTCCTGAGAAGTGTCGCTGCGAGGGAACAGTTGTAGACTGCTCAAACCAAAAACTCACCCGATTACCCAGCCACCTTCCTGAATACACTACTGATCTGTAAGTGCTGCCTCTCCAAGATGTGCTCAGAAGAGCATGTTGGTTTTCCTAATTTTTAAAGGTTGTGTAAGATACTCAGCAATTCAAGGCACCATGAATTTTTGAGCCCCATGGGAAACACAGGTTGAGTTGATTTTATTTCAAAAGAACCACAGCGCTCTTACTTTCTCAGTTCTCATGCCAAGTGCAGGTATGAGAAAGGAGACATGGCCCTGTGCATCAACTGCCTGTGTGTGTCTTCTTGCAATGCTGGCCTGTCACATGGCTCAAGCAGGAATTATTTGTATGGTTCCTCTTCCTTTGACCTTTGCCTTTGCATCTGGACATTTTTATTTAACAAGTGAATTAACTCTTTTGAGTTAAATCTCTGGTCAGGAATTCATTCCATCTCAGCGCTGCTTGTTACCTGGGTGAAATGGCTCTGTCTAAAACCAATATATTGTTAAGCTGAATGCAATTTTATGAAATATATGTGCTTTTAGAGATTCTTAGGAACTATAAACATAATATACAGCTAAGGATATAATATAAAGCTAAGGAGTATATAAAAATATTTATGACTTAGTAACTTAAGAATCTGTTTCTCATGTTTTGTTAGCAGTCGCTTCAAACACAATTCTGGTTTTTTGGTAGTATGTTCTTCATTGCACTTAAGACACTATGTGAACCACAGTAATTTTTGTTCTGAAGTTATGATAGAAGAATACAGGAGAGAGAGATCCAGAAAAAACAGCAAGTTATCTATGTAGAAAATTTGAGCTACATGTAATCAGAGAGAGAAATTGCATCCAAAGCATGCCAAGATGGTAGCTTTTGCATTATTTGCAAAGACCAATAGATTTTGATGAGGAAGAACTTGAAATCAAATCCCTTCAATTTATGTGGATCAGATCTCCAGTGGCATGACTCCTGTACGCAAGAGGGATGGTTAGTCAAGCTAAAACAAGGCTTTGTGATGGTTATAGTTAATAATCTCTTATCCTTCACATTGAAAGGCATTCTGACATTGTCCTTTGGCATTATGCTCTTAAGGCATCCTAAGCTTTTATAACTTTTCACTCTAGGAGTCTGAGACACATAGCAGATAGTATCTTGTTTAACAAAGGTCATAATTCTCTCTGTGTGGCTGTCCTGTATGTCACAGAGATATATCTATAGAGATCTTTGAAGCATTAAATGTCTTTTTGTTTGTTTCTCTCAGGCGTTTGAATGACAATGATATTTCTGTTCTGGAAGCTATCGGACTCTTCAAGAAATTACCCAACCTCAGAAAAATGTAAGTTCAAGTTGTTTGCTTGTTAGAATACATGCTTTGATTGTAAGGAAGGAGGAAGGGATAAAGTTTTTATAGTTCAATACTGCAGTAGCAGAATTCATTATTTGTAATGTTAATTTAAGGAAACTGAATGACTTAAGTGTTGGATGGACAGGCCCAGTTAAAGCACAGTGACAGGTGAAGACCCCTAGGCTGACCTCTCAGTATTCTTTACACTCTATTTCTTGAAGTCTTTGACTCATAGAGACTGAAGGGAATTCCATTCCAGAATTCATTTAGATATATGCCTATTGTTAGAGATGGCCACCAATTTTAGCTTTTCTTTTTTTCTTTTGAATGTGTTATCTTACACGACAACTGAGGCAACCATTATGTTTCAAGTGTGACTCCAAATAGTGCAATTTTGTCAAACAGTCAAAGGGAAGTAGTATTACAAGAAATAGGTGATGACAGTTTCTTTTGATCACTATGCTTTTAGAGAAGAGAATCAAGTAGCTATTTAGAGATCAGTGATTCAAAGAGATCTGTATAATTCGGGTAGCAATCCAAGTGTCGGCACTATTCAGGATATATATTTAATAAGAATAGTGTGTGTTTTGCAAAGAGAAAAATATATTAGATAACTTTTGATCTTCTAAATGGATCTTCCTGATGTTTTTCAAAGTTTTAACTCCATGATGCCATTGCTAATATCTTATTTGTTTACTTTTAGTAAGATTTGTTGTTAGATTCAAGGTAGTTGTGGAAAACCAAGCAATTGACTTTCTGTTCGGCATTTCTTTCATGTGGTTTCAGCCACCTGGAGATTCCTAGCCATGTGAAGCTGTGTAAGGTGGTAGGGACTTTGGAGAAAACTGTAGTGTGATTCTTACATTAGTAGTATTTCTTCAAGAATGTCAGATGAGACACTGCAGATTTGCGAGTGTAGGGTATGCTTGTGCAAGTACAGGCACATAAGCATTATGTGCAATCATAAGCACTATCAATCATAATCAGTCATAAGCATTAGCCTAGTATTTTATGAATGATCTCTAAGTTGTAGCCAAAGAGCACTTAGAAACTCACTTGTTGATATTGTTGAACTATTCTGTTTTCTATATAAGCAGGCAGGAAATGGGGACAAAATGAACAGTATATAAAAGTACACATCAATAGGACAGAATCTGTCCTCATCAGACCTTCAGGATTTGTTTTGAAATTTGATAAGATGGGATAGCTGGAGTAAGTTCTTTCCTTTTATTTAAAACTTACTGTAGGTCAGTAATAGTGCTGTCCTTCATGCTCCCATCAATCACTCAGGTGGAGGGATGCCTCAACAGGGCTGTGTCGTTATGCATAACAGCAGCATGATTTGGCTTCCAGAGCATTTTTTAAGAGTTTGTTTCCTGTGAAACAAAACATCTTTCTGGTCTGTTCTTGACAGGCAACGTGAACAAAGGGGTACAGGTGCAGTTCAGATGGGCAGCAGAGAGCAGTAGTTGGGCCCCACACTTCATAAAAAGTCCGTCTCATGCATTTTTTAGTGGCAGGCCCTAAGCAGAGCCTGTTTAAGATCCTCTATGTAGTTGAGCTGATTTCTTCCACTGGATGATGTGAAGAAACATCTCAATTTGAATACACAGATTTTCTGAAAAGGATATTGCTCCATCAAAGAAGCAACATAGCAACCATAGCCTTACTCAGTAACTTGATTCTTAATAAGCCAGATGAGTCATCTTTTTTCTAATTCTCTTAATTATATTTTGTGAAGGGACTGGGTAGCCAGGAAAAAACATACATCCCTTTCCTTCTGTGTTATTGTTTGGCCTTTACTAAGTATCCTTTGGCTAATTGATAGTCCTCTTTCCATCAGGTGAGAAGGATTAAGTGACCGTGTAGGGAAATACTGGTGGATAGGACTGCAGCTGTTAATGGTACCAATGCACTGGCTCTGTGTGTGTGGCAGGTTGGAAAAACTCTTCATTAAGCCTTACAGCTTATTGCTGCTATTAATTTAAGGAAGAAGAGTATTGATCAAATACCCATTTTTCATTGTGTATAAGGAACAAGAAATTTTACTGTTATTTAATTTGGCAATATTGACTTGGTCTCATCATATTCCTTGTCTGTTCAAGTGTTAAAGGAGAACAGCAGGTAGAGGAATGTGCCTAGAAATTGTATTGCTTCCTAGGCTTAAGGAAAGAGTTCAAAGCTTTGCACTGGCAAGCCATTGGCCAAAATCACCACTGGTCAGCAGGTATCAATAAAACACCTTTTATTTTACTTTTTTTTTTAATTCATCTCTGCAATTCTTTTTTTTTCTGAAATGAAAAGTGTTGAGACAGCCAACTTAATAGCCTTTTCGTGGTTAACCTAAGTTGAGAGAATAGATTTTTAAAGGGACATTTGAATGATTGCCCTCTGGTTTTTCTTTACCTCAGTTTATGACTCAGTGACAGAGGTGTGGCAAGGAAATTTTCAGAGAAGCTACCCTAACAGTTCTGCTCTGGCTAGGAGAGCTCCAGCATGATTCCAGAGACAGAGGAATTAGCCCCTGCTTCCTCTTGATTAGCGTTCCTTTTTGGTGCCTCCTTAATTTATATTATGCTGATGTGTAGCTTTGGTTTATAACATGCACACTTTGAGGTTGACTGCAAATTGGACCTTAAGGAGGATTCAATATACCTATATTTACATTCTAGGTATATGTTCATGATTGTTCTTCTGTCACTTAAGCTCTTTCAGTTGTGCATGTCTATATGTGTCCAGTTGCATATCACAATCTCTTGGTTTTTTTTAGTAAGATTCCAAAGCAGTGTACACACAGATTTGGTGTTGGCATATTAGGGTTGCTCCAGTGATTATGTGTGGTAATGGTCTTTAATTTTCTTTAACTTGTGTCTTGTACTCTCCTTGGATTGTAGCAGGAGTCTTATATCTCTTTGTTCAAGACTTAGAGTGCAGCTAATTCCTGAAAGATTTCCACAGGGAAGATGAATCATTTGAATCAGACAACTACGCTGGATTCACAAATTCGCAAATTTGAAATCAAATTTTATTGGAGTATGAGGGTCTTTTCATGAAAAGACAGCATTTCAGTATTTTGGCAAGTTTTATTTGCTGGCATAGGTGAAGTTCCTGCTTCTTTTTTTTTCTTATTTTTTTTTTTTAGAGAAAGGAAACTGAAATCATCTGTCTCTAATCCTGAAAAGGATATTTGACAGTTTATTCTGTTTTTTTTTTTGGGGGGGGGGGATTTAATTTGTCAGTAAATATTCCTCCTAAGCTGAATCTTATTGTATGTTATATCAGCCCAGCATTTAATACATGTTAATGCAAAACAGAATTGAATTCTTGATATAGAAATTTAAAGGTCAGAGAGCCATAATGCTAAGTTATGCCCCATTTTTCTAGGATTTAAATTGCTAAGATTACTGTGTTGTTTTCTTAAAAGGTTAACATGTTGTATACATAGTACTATTTTCATAGCCAAAATTTGAATCTATGCTTAATGCTTTTTACTGTGCAATAAAAAGGTTGATATAGATTACTGTAAGTAGATCCAACCCCACCCAGATGTAATTTACTGGGTTCTTCAGTGGCTTTTGCTGAATGCCTGAACTCTCTTTTGCTGTCAGTGACTTCTTGCCATAGCACCTCACTTGCTTTTGCAAGTTTAAAGGCATGACTTGAAAGCAATAGTCACGTTGCACTGGCTTCCAGCTCCAAGAACTGCATTGCTAGTGTTTTGCACTGGGACCACCTCAAGTTGTTAATCAGTGAAAGAAAAACCCCAGAGCTTGAGGACTCCCATGACAGCAGGAGTGTGGAGGTGTCTTCTGGCCATGGGAGACAGGTTCAGGCATCAAATCCCCTCTCAGTACCCAACTCGGTGGGAGCAAGGAGATGCACTCAGTTGTAGAGATGGGATACTGACCTGCAGGGAGAGGCTGCAGCTCCTTGGTATCAGCTCCAGCCTTCTCCCTGGAAATCAGCGGGAACAGCTGTCCCAACTGGGGCCCAGAAGCTGTTTCTGCAGAGGAAGAATTGTCACCAAGCTCACATTCAAAATAAAAAGGTTAGCTGCCATATTTCGTGCACTGCTGCGGAGGAAGGATACTGACCTCTTTTATTCTGTTAAAGAACAAGAACAATAAAAAATACTTACCTCAAAACCTGGAAGGGACATCTGACAGTTCACTCTGGTATTTCTTGCCAAAGTTACAAAGTGAATAGAAAATACAGTCTTGTAACAGGAAATGTCGGAGTGTCTTGGCAATAGCTAGTACTGCCAACCCCACCTTTAGTATATAATTAACTTTGGAGGCTTAATTTGTCTGTAGGTATTTCTCTTACGTTAAATCTTACTGTATGACATGTCAGGCCAGGATTTAATACACTTTACATGCAAAACCGTGAATCATGATAAAGTTTGTAGATGAGAAGTCAGTTTAATAAACATAAACTTAAGTTTCTTGGAGAGGTAAAAGTAGTTTCTGGCTTTAGAAACAGCTGCTACCTGCTGTTCTTTCCCCTAAGCATAAATTTTACCATGGCAATTGAGGTCACAGTCATCTGTCACTTTTTATAGAGAAACAGACTTTATTTTTTGGAAATGAAATTGTGGAGAGTGTTGTGATATGTGGCATTTGGGCTTATCACATGCCTCCTTTTTTTCAGTGATACCATCAATCTGCTCTGCTGCATGACATGTATGAATGTCACTGAGTATATTTCTGTGTCTGTCTGTAGTATTTAAGACTTTCAGTGCCATCTTGCTCCTGAGAACAACTCACTCTGTAAAAGACAGCCAGACTGTTGGTAAGAGCTGTAAAATATTCTCACCAAGCATCCTTCCTCCACAAGAATGCAATTGCTCTGGGGTTTTCCTCCCAAAATATACTTAAAGACTCCACACACACCACCAACAGCCTGAAATATTCTCGGGAAAACCCCACTCAGAACAGGCTGTTTGTATGTTAAAACAATAAAATGCAAGTTGAGACCAAGCAGAGTCTTTGCAGTTGGACTGCACTCTGGTGGTTGTGCTCGTGGTAGTTCAGCAGCGTGTGCTGGTAATTCAGTGATGAATACCACGATGAAATGTTGAAACTGACCCAGCAGGTACAGCAGGATGAATGGTTCTGTTAAGACTGAATAGAAACCAGCTTGTTCTGTGTTGAAGATCAACAGAAATAATATTATCATAAACTTTAGCCATAAGGTAAATAAAATCTGACTGAAAAGTGAGCTGTGTGAACAATCTCACCTTGAGAGCTTCCTAAATCTGTTCATTTCCTATTCACAGCCACACATAAAGTAAACCCAGGCTTTCTGAAAATTTCTTTTGACCTCTCACCCACAATACAAGTCTGGAAATAGGATTAAAATTTATCACCGTGGTAGATCAGGGTCCTTCTAGAAACAATAGCCCTCTTGAGTGACCAGGTTGACTATAGGTTCCCATCTGGGTCGCGCCAGAGCCATAGGTCTCTTGGTAAATACTCAAGGTTCATTTTCTTTTCCACTGTCTTCCAGTATGTCAAGAACACTTCCTGATAGAAACTTAACACTGTGAGAGGATGAGGCATTTCTGTAATGGGAGTTTGCTATAAACTCTGTCAGAAATTTTCTGATAGAAGGAAAAAAATGTTTCTTGTCAAGTGCTAAGGTCATCATATATGAAAGATTATTTTCATGCTGGAAAGGACAGACTAACGCTCTCTGAGTTGGAAAGCAGGCAAAGTTTTACCGCTTTTATTTTTTAAGATTTATATCAACAGTTGACTATTTTTCTGGTAATTCTAGACGGAAAAGTATGTAATTTCTCATGTCTGTTATTCTAGAAGGTCAGACATTCAGGATGATACATCTGAGTGAATAAGTGCAGTCATCTACCAATTTTTGTTGTTGCATTCTGATAAGGAAAACCTTAATTTAGGAAGACAAATTAAGAAATCTGGATTGGCAGAACATCTGCTCTGACAGTACTCCAAGTGGGATTGCAGGACAGTATTTTCCTTACTTTTTTGTTATTGTAAAGCTCGTCTTTTCGCTTCCTTGCAACTTTGATTTTGTCATAGCATTTAATCTTGGATTTTCAAGTCTCTTGCATGAGAAAGGTACATATGATTGGCTTTTTCTGAAACTGCTAGCATATTTTTGGATAATTTTTAGTTGTTGAAACGATTGAGCATTGTTAACTCAAATGATTTAAGTTGCCCATCTATAGAAGTTCTTTGGCAGCAAAGAAAAGTCAGATGATTTGGATTGCTTAAAGATGCCAGTTCCTTGGCAAGTTATGGCCAGCCTTCCTCTCCAATGTTTGCTTTTTTGCCTGGAGTATCCAATCATCCATTAAAATTGCACCCATTTTTAGTAAATGTGACTAAATATCTTTTAGATGGTAAAAACTAATAAAACTTTTTAACAACAAATATAGGTCAGTCTGCAATTTGTGAATTGAAAGTCAAAGTCTTTGTATTATAGTAACTCACCCTCCCTTCCCACCACAAACATTTACTTATTTATTCATTTTTTTTTTGTGCAAATAAGCATCATGGGGTCATCTTTACCAGGAAAGGGATTATTGGGAGCAATTACTTATGCCAGCATTCAAAAGAGATGCTGAGGTATAAACATTTCCATTAGAGAAATAGCTGAGCACCCAAATTAAAAGCATATGTCAGCATATCCGTCCTTGACTTGCTTTAACTCACACAAACTCTTCATGTGAGCATTAGACAAAGTGCAAAACCCCTGAAAAGCAAAACCTGTATTTCTATATACTTTTATATCATTTTTGGCTGATTGCTGGCATACTGCTATTCTTTCTGATCACAGAAAGCACAAGAGGTGATGGACCACATGCTGTAGGACCCAACGTCTGACAGTTGTTCAGCAGACATAAACCAGCATACTCATATCCCACATGAAGCATAGCTCCAAGACTCAACATTTTTTTATTAAGTGATGACTGCTGCAAGGAGCAAGACCCACATTATTTGTGTCTGAGGCCAGGCTGTCCTGTTGCCATGTCTTCTGTCAACTTTTATCCCAACAAGATTGCCTGTTCTTATGAGCACTGTAGCCCAGGTGCTAATCTGATACCTTGTCATTTGTTTTATATCACCTGGAATTGGGTTTTGAAACTATTACTCATGCTGCGTGTGTAGTGGGATCATTTCTGGAATGAGATGCTATTCAGTATGAGTAATAGTGCTGGAATTTGGCATCTTTTTGGGAACAAGAGAATATCTTTTACTCCCTCTTTTTTATTGTAGACAGTAAAACAATAAATAGTTTTTCCTGTCAAAGGCCTACACAAATAGGATTACATAGTATAATCTCTATAGGGCTTCATAAGGACATGCTTGGAGGACTGAGGCCCAAGGACTTACAGTGCTTAAGGCCTTTTATATAAGTGTTGTAAATAATTAAAAACCATTTATTTTTATGCATCTCTAAGGTCATTTTAACATTCAGAAGTTTTCTATTCACTGGGTTTTTCACAAATATGAAATATTCAGAAGATTCACTTTGCGTTTCATCAGAACTTCATTTAACTTTCTAGATTGAAGTTCTCCAATGTTGATCTATAAGCAAACATCTTGAGACTGTATAGGCAGAGTAAATATTAAGAAAATAATGTTGTATATTGCAGTAGATGTGAACTGAGAATTAAGTGATAGGCGTTGCATTTTGAATGATGGTGTCAAATTTAAATGCCTGGGAGTTCATGATTGTACATATAATTTTTTTTATCAGATACATGCAGTCACGCAGTTATTTGTCCTACAGAAGCATTGGGTTTAAAAAGAGTAAAGGTCACTAAACGAATGGGCTCCATATTTCAATGTGTGGTGGTAACTGTTTTAATGGTAGCTGATTTAACTGCAGAGCACCCAGTCTCAGCAGTCTCCATGAGTTAAAGAACATAAATCAGATGTTAGAAAACCATTTATTGTAGGTCTGAGACCCTTGCAAGCAACAACGAGATGAGGTATGAGGGCTGGTAAATCTGTGGATTTAAATACTCTTGATTATCTGTTCTGTGTTTTTTGTGAGCAGAGTGAAGGAGAGCTGTTTGTAAGAAGATTAGGTATACTTCTCAACTTCTGTATTCTCTCCTTGCTGACTGCATGTTTTCCTAGATAACCACTAAGATGCATATGACCTACCTCCCTTCTGTCCATCCTTTCATCGTCTTTCCAGTGCGATGATGTATGTTTTGAATAAAACACTAATGCTTTTCATACTGTTTCTGATTGTCTCCTTCCAGAAATCTGAGCAATAATAAGATCAAGGAGATTCGAGAAGGCACATTTGATGGAGCTTCAGGAGTGCAGGAACTGATTCTGACAGAGAATCAACTGGAATCAGTACACGGACGAATGTTTAGAGGCCTCACAGGGCTGAAAACATTGTAAGTGCAAGGATCTGTTTTTCTCTGTTCCTCTGTAACTGGAGTGGTAGTGCTCAAGTTCAGCAGCACTTGTTAAAATCTGTTACTAGACAGCAAACTGTAAAGCAGTGCCTCATTTCAGTATTATGAAACCTTCAGTAAATTTCTAGTCTTGGGTAGGATGTGAGATTGATTTTTCTACTTCTGTGGAAAAAAGCAGATTTTCAAAAGTTTCAGGAGCAACTTGATGGTGAACCTGTCATTGGTCAAATCTGGGCATTCTTGGGCATGCTTTTATTATTTCCTATGGAAGCAAGGTGTTTAGGAACATATTTGCTACCTATTAGTCCATCCTCACATCCCTGTTCTCTACCTAAATTGGAATTGTTGGTCTGCTCAAACCAAACCTCAGAGGAGGATAGGAAAATAAAAGATTTTAATATTCTACAAACCATATGAAATCACCAGCTACCAAAAGAAGGCTCAAGTTATTGCTACCACCAGATTCAGATGTAGCTAAGCAACTTTAAGGCAGGCATAACCATAATGCTGTAGTCCTGCTGGCAGAAGGTAGCTGGCCATTCACTCTGTGCCAGGTGCATCAGCCCATGAGCATGACTTTGGGCTAGCTACAGCCTTGATTGCCATAGAAATTACCTGTGGATATAGTATTAATGTGATTGTGGTTGGGGAGAGCATGTATGAGACATAGAACATAAACGCATAAGAAATTGGTTTGGTATTGCTTGTGCTCTTAGAACAACTTTGTAATTTACGTCTTAGAACTAACACTTGTACATAAACTCACAGCAAGTAGCACTAATTTATTTTCAAGTTAAAAAATGTATTGAAAGAAGGATCACAGAGAGGATTTCAAGATGGCATCTAATCTATTCCTTTTCCCCATCCTGAAAAACAGTCAGGTTTCTGATGACAGCAGAGACTGATGCCAGATGATGTGTATGATTTGTACATGAAGAATTTCCACTTTTGCACAGTCTCCCTGCTGTAGAAAGACAGCACTTGACTAGGCGGCTGCTGTCAGTAAATAGACTATAGGAATCAAAATGGAATTTAAAATCTGCAATTTATTCATTAGCAGCAAATGCTTCTTATGTTGCACAAAGTCATCACACAATCCTTTCAGCCCTTACTCAAGTACAAAAAAAAATAATCCAGGCTTCACTTGGAGGCCTCTGCCCTGTAATGACAAATAGGGAACTTTTCTCTTGCTATTCCTTAGCATTATTTTTCTGTGGTTACAGCCATCTGTTCTTTAATGTATGCATTTTACTAAGGGAATTTAAAATACCATCCATAGATACTAAATTAATTTTCATAATGTAACGCAGCCTGTGGCAGTGCTCCTAAGCAGTATTCAGCATTTTTTAAATAAAAAGATACTTAACATTCAAGCTATCCTGCTGACCTGACCTAAATTTCTCCCTAGCTGATAAAGCAGTCTAAATATACACAGCATGAAATGATGTTCTGTAAGTATAAGTTTTCCTTCAGGAAGGGCACACAGTGCATAGTATGCTGAGGTATAAAACCAAAGGTTTTGGCTTGAAGGACGTATATATATGCATTAATTGATTTTGAGCACCAAAATCGTGGCCATTTATGAAGAGGTCATGCTGGACAGTCATTCTTAAAAGACTTTGTTATCGAAAAGGCAGTAAATCACCATGGAATTGATGTACTGACATCCCAGTTCAGTCATCCCACCTTGCAGAACGACTGCCTGATACGTACAGAATTAAGAAAATGCTTCTGTATATGAATTTCCAAGAGTGACCTGAGCCGCTAAAGGCATTCTGTTATTTACTCCTACCTTTTAGAGTTTGTGGTCTTGACCTGGCTTCCAAGCAGCTTTGTACTCCACATGTAAGGCATGTGCCTCTCTGCCTCCTGACTATTTTCTGACATCGTTTCACACCAAAACCATTGTAACTGTAGTGGCTGTGGCGATAACTCTGTGTAGAGACCAGTAACGCTAAAGCAGCGTAATGCCCGGGTCTTAAACGCTGAGTGTTTGTGATTGCACAGTTAATCTTTCTTTGGTGTTTTTTAAGTATGTAAATGCCCAACTGGTGGATGCAAATAGATTTAAATCCAGACTTCTAAGGGAGTCTGAATTGTCCTTGTTCACTGCATGAATTTGATACCAAAGAATGAACGCTTCTTAATTGAGAGGATCAATTCACTGGAACAGCAGCATGAGCTGCATATATTGCCTGAATTTCTGGTAGTATGCTTTAATTATGGAACAATTTTTCACCTAAGTAGAAATATTACAACTGTGTGGTTATGTTTACAGATCCAGATGTTGATTGGCATGAATTGTAACATACTCATAAGCCTCTTTTTGCTGTGCAGAGATACAAAACACTGCAGTCTTTCAAATTAATTAGGCTGTATCATCGAGTTCATTGTTACCATAACAACTCAGAGAGATGTATCTTCCAAACACAGCATTGATTCATCTAGTACAAACACTGAGCAAAGAACAATTTATAGAATGGTTACTGCTTTCTGTCTTGTCAATTAATTATTATAATGAGATTTCAGAGCTTGCTTTAGGTCTGGAAATCCTCCCTAAGCTACTCCTTTATTTCTGCTAAGGGCATTGTTTCCTTCCGTACTTCTGCAATGTGGATTACAAAAAACATTCATGATAGAAGCAGAAATAATGCAGTTAGTATTATTGTCACATAACCTCTGACAGTCTTTCTCAGTTAGTCACTGAAATACATATTGACTTGCTCTCAGATACTTACTAAATGGAGAGACTTGAGCATTTATTTCAAGTTTGACACTAGTTGTAATTTTGATTGCATACTAAGTTCAGATGTGGAGTTCCCATCAGCCTCTAATGCTGTGGAAGAAACACATTTTAAATTCACAAGACAATGTTCATACGAGTTTAGCCCTCTTTTAGCTGTGTTGTACTTCAGCAATAAATAAAAAGAGAGCAGAGGACTTGCCAAACCATCTGTTGATGCCCTAGAAACAGGGCCTCCTGACCTGAAATTATATCCCCTCCCAATATTTCCTAATTCCTTGTTTTTATCTTCACAGGATGCTGAGGAGCAACTCTATCAGCTGTATAAATAATGACACCTTTGCTGGACTGAGCTCAGTGAGACTTCTTTCTCTGTATGACAATCATATAAGCACCATCACCCCTGGAGCCTTCAGCACATTAGTCTCTTTGTCTACAATGTAAGTATTCTTCTTACAATACGAACACATCATGATGCCTTTATTCCATGCTTTCTTTTTGAGGAGACAGTGTTTGAGTTTCAAAAACAAAATGCTTATTTATTCATATTTGGAAAACCTCATTTAGAGAAAGAAAATCCTATCCTACTGAAATCACAGGTTGTCTTTGAAAGAATCAGGGTATGATTCAGAAAAACATTTGAACTGCTTCAGCTAGAGTGGCTGAAAAAGCTCAGGTGTAGCCAGCCTCAGGCAGGATGACCATGTGTTTTGCTATGTTAAAGCCTAGTGCAGTACACAGGAGGAGTTCAAGGAAAACAACCTCTTCAGATTCAGAATGGCATTAATTTCACTAGAGTCTAGTTTTGTAAGGACAGCGTTCTTGGATTTCAGTTAAATTAATTAAATATCAGAAGAAATCTAGTAGCTAATGCTTAGAGTTTCAGACGAAATTAAGAGGACAAAACACTCCAGTCCTACTGAACTTGAATTTTAAAATTCCAATCTAAGCTTTTCTGGCAATTCTCTTATATTTCTGTGTACTTCTTTGAAGTAGTTCCTTTGCTTTTCAAGTATTTTTACATACCTTTCGTGAAGTGTCCATTTTAATAAAATACAGACTGATAAATATGGAGAGAAAGTCTGCTCTTTGTTTCCAGCTGTGAATATGGACCCTGATGTTGCTGTTAGTGTAAGTTGTCTGATTAATTCCCTTCACGCTGCCCTGAAAATACACTTTAATTGTCCAACCAAAACAAACTACTGTAGCTATTGCATTTCAGGTTTTGAACCTGGACTTTTCTTCCATTACTTTCTGTAACCCCGAAAGCACCATGAAACTGATGAGCAAGAAGCAAACACAACCAGATTATTTCCATTGACCATTTTCAAGTCACAGGTCAAATCAAGTGGTACTTGCTGAAATCTTGTTCTCACTATGCTGCAAGCAATGCCTACCTGCTTCTTGCACAGTTGCTTCTGTACTTCCTTGTGTGCATCCCTTAATAGCTGTGACTCTCTGAATCAGTCTATAAAGCCCCTGCCCTGTTTGAATGACATTTTTGTCATATTTTGTTAGAGGATGCCCAATTTTCTTCTTTTTTTTTTTTCAGCTGCAGATAAAGAATATCATAATTTAGAAGATCAGCAGTTAAAGCTGCTGCTAGTAAGACTGCACTGCTTTGGCACGGACTTAAAACCACATCTCATGGCAGGTTCCTACCTGTTTCTTGAAGAAAAATTATTTTCTTTGACACATTTTCGCTTTGTGTTTGATCCACAGACAGTTAAGGCACGAGGAGGTTTGCTTTTGACTTCTTCAGACACTGTGGCCTAGACAAGCCATAGTGATATTTCACATATAAATGAAAAATGCAAATGTGTTAATTTCCTAGCAGCACCCCATTGTAGGTTTTTATATGAAATGACAACACAGCTGAAGATGCATACTATGCCTGCCTTTCCCTTTCAACCCACACTTTGTGAGTTAATCGGGGTTTGCAATGACTCACTTCTGCATCTATTAATGTGAGCCAGAAATTAATACAAAATTTAACATTTCTTTCCTTTTTTATCTTGGCATATTTACAACACTTTAAAAAAAATATTGCTCCTTTTGTTCCTCATTGAGTCAGCCTCACTGATATTATCAAAACATGGACAGCTCTGAAAATAGTGCACTAATGGTTTTCAATAGGCAAAGAACATTTATTTTATAAGTTATTGGTGAAAAAATAGCAGTTTTTATTATGTGTCACTAGTCAAAATAAGTATTTAGCATGCTAATTTGAAATGTACTTCTGCATACGTGGTATTCAATGATGTCTTTCAGTCCTCACACAGTCAACTGGGCAGATTTGTAAGCAGAACTGGTTTTCCATGAATAAAACATGCAGCTATTCTCATATAAACTTACCCTGAATTCCAGGATGTATTTTCAGCCTAATTTCAACAATATCCAGATGTGTTTCAGCATGTTTTGCTAACAGGTCACTAGAATTCATTTAAATAGTTAATATTCCATAGCTACTTTGCAATTTTTAACAGAGATGTTTCTAATAGGATATGAATATTTCATCCCTCAAGACTTCTATTCATCCTTGATTTTAAAAATATGTCTATGTCCTTGAGGAAGCACTTACGAATTTAATGTTAGTAAGACATCTTTGCTAAAAGCTTGATTGCTTTGTTTCTGTTTGAGTGGTTAAATCACTATCTTACATGTGGGAACTCTGATTACTAATTATGAATTTTTAAAACAATCTGCCTGTCCAATATTTCTGTTTGTTATTTGAGAGCTCCACTTGAACAGACAGTTTCCAAGATAAAGCTTCTGAAAACTATTGGCTGTTCTAGACTTTCAACTGGTTTTTGTAGGGGATCTCTTGTCCCACCTGGCACTCTAGAGACCTGCTATCTTAAAATTTTTCCTAAAGCTGCATCACAGCACTGCCATGGAAAGAGTATATATGTGGGCATGTCACCTTCATATGAAATTAAAATAGAAAGCGGATTCTCTCCAGTTGGACCAAGAATTAAATTTAGGTGCCACTGAAGTGGTCAGAGGACAAGTGTAAATTGTGACAAGATGATTTTTTTTTCCTTTTTTTTTTCCCCAGAGTTATTTAAGTTTCAGAACAACAGATTTATTCCTTTATTGCATTTATATGTAACAACTTCTCACTTAGTTCTTAGGAAAAGTATAAACCAAATGTAATCCAAGGGTTTAATATTTTTTATTG